>KL285416.1:0-17709 GCA_000699545.1 Podiceps cristatus
ACCCAAAACATTCTATGATTCTATGAAATATCATAATTTTTTAGAGAGGGCATTTCAAATCATGGACTTTTAAATGTTACTAAGTTTGACATCTGTTACGACTGTAGCTCTGCTAATCCAAATGCTTCATTTTACTGCAGAAAGACATCATCATCATCATCATCTATTTTGTCAAGATGCAGAAAAGTCCAATTTACTAGAAAAATAGTCTGTCAAACTAAATTGTGTGGGATTGCTATTGGACATTCGGTCACAACTCCCACTACATCCTTATGTTAAGACCTTATTCTTCATATGTTTCTGTCAAAGGCATGTTTATACTAAAATACTAATGTAAATATCTGATTTCTTGACCTCTTTTTATAGTGAACATGTGAAATATTAATAAATTTTGTTGCAATTACTGTTCAGCAGTACAATAAACTCCTTAATCTCTTAGTTTTGGCTTAGAATTCTAATCCTATTTCTAAAAAGACTTTTTCTCCTTAAACAGGTCTTATGCAGGAATGAATCACAGAAACACAGAATCACAGAATCAGTTAGGTTGGAAAAGACCTTTAAGATCATTGAGTCCAACAGTTAACCCAGCACTGCCAACTCCACCACTAAACCATGTCACTGAGCACCGCATCTACATGTCTTTTAAACACCTCAGGGATGGTGACTCCACCATTTCCCTGGGCAGTCTGTTCCAGGGCCTGAAAGTCCTTTCGGTGGAGAGTTTTTCCCTAATATCCAATCTAAACCTCCCCTGGCACAACTGGCCATGTCCTCTCCCCTGTCACTTGGGAGAAGAGACCCACACCCACCTCACTCCAGGCTCCTTTCAGGCAGTTGCAGAGAGCGACAAGGTCTCCCCTCAGCCTCCTCTTCTCCAGGCTGAACACCCCCAGCTCCCTCCGCCGCTCCTCACAGCACTTGTGCTCTAGATGAAACCCTGTAAGTCTTCCACTTTACTTCAGCCTTATCTTTAATGAGGAAGTTACTTTTTCTTTGAAATTTCAAATACTTTAAATAACAAATAATTACCATTTACAAGTAAATTTAGGATCCAGTTCAAGAAGGGAAGAAAGACAACGCTGTTTTGTGTCAAAGGTGTCTCTAACAATATTTTCTGTGGAAGTGAACTTGCAGAAGGGCAGATGCAGTCCAAAGCTGAATGGGGTATCTTTGAGTTTGTACTTCGCATAGGAAACTGCCAAAGAGATGAGAAGGCCTTTTGCATTCCAAGTAAGTCTACATTGCTATATCGTGCAGTCACATTACATATGTAACATATGCTTAGAGTAATTCAGATTTTGAGTTGTCCAGAAAAATTATTCCTAAGTAATCCCCGATGATCACAAAAGCAGCTCTTCTATTTTCAGCTATTACCAAGGAAAATTCCTTTCACAGGACAGTGAAGGCTAGAGCCTCAATGCCAGAATTAGACTAGATTAGAAGGAAAAATAAAAGTGATAGGCAGAAAATATGCTTTCAAGATACAGACAGTTCAGACAAACAGCTCATATATGGTCTGAGCTCACCCAGGAAGTGCTAATTGCTCATTGCTAAAGTGATTATTGCTTTATTTTTTTTAAAAAATCAGGGAAGAATCACCATGACTAATTCAGGAAAGAAAAAAAAAAAGTGTTTCCTCTGGAATGCAGTGGTACTAAATAATCCTCTTGCAGAAACATGGAGAGGGAAAAAAAAATCTTACATACTTTTACCTTTTAAGGGCTATAAAAAATGTACCAGTATGATAAGGTACTGTACTTTCATTTAAATAATATCTAAGTAAAAAATAAACTGACGTAAAAAATTCTGAGTAGTTTACTGAAAGCATAGTCAATACTGTACTTGGGAGTTTCTATAAATAGAATACAATCATGCAATTTAAGACCAGATTTTGGAATGTGAAACACACAGTTATGTCACCAAGCACAGGTCACTGTCCTGTTCCTTCCAGCAAGAATGCAGCTATCAAGAACATTTCACGCTCAGATCAACTGTGCATTTAAGTATCACTTGCTTTCAACACCCACTGAATAAAAATAGAAGGGGACAACAGAGAAAGCAAAAAAAGCACACAGTAATTTAATAATGTATTTTTAAGCTGCTGGCTGTCCCCTTGCATTTCCTGCACAATCTATGTCAATGCAAATTTCAGCACCAATTTAAAGGAAGCCAGGATTTAATCCATGGAGTTCATTTAAAGGGGAAAGATAAAACACAAGTTCAGTGGCCACAACTAAAGAAACAAGAAAAATGACAAGGAAGAATACTGTCTGCCTGAATCTTAGCATATGTTTTGTCTCCATTAACTCCCCTACCTTAAAGAGAGACATTTGTGCCAACTTTCTTTTAAGTGGTATTGCACAGTCACTGAATGTCTTTGCCTCAGACTTTAGCATCTGTGTAAAATTAAATGAAATATGAAATAAAAGCCTATTATCTCATGGAAATACTATGAGGATGCTTAGCAGTATCTATTCTGAATATTAATTTATTTGTGCCCTCATAAACTTTTTTCCTCAATGTTTTTAATTTCACAGCAAATCATTAACATTTTAAAATGCAAACAATGAAGTCTTTTAATTGATCAATACATACTCTAAACTGTACGTAGGAGTAATCTCAAGAAATATAAATGATAGAGGAAAAAAAAAAAAAAGAGGTTACCTTTCCCTTTGAGACTTTGAAAAAGGTCAGCATAAGCTGTTCAATACTATCTGGTGCAATACATAAATAGCTTAAACACTTAAACTTCTTGTTTTCTCCCTTTCATGTTCTGGATAGCATAGCTTTGGACATTAAAAGGAAACTCAGTTATAAAATCCATATATCTATCTTCTGAAAAGAAAAAAAAATGTCTCTTGTACACAGTTTAAGCTACATAGATCTAGGGAAAATGGGAGAGTATGATGCTATTTGCTATATGCCATGCCAGTTAACACAGAAGTCAAGCTTACGGATTTTGTAATAACGAACCTAAGAGGCTGAAATGTACATTATCTCCTGCAACTTGCACAGAGATACATATAAGCATACATAAAAAATCGGCACTGCTGTATGGATGTGAACAAAAGTAATTTTTAAAACTCTCATCAATTACTTCATCCATCCAAATGCATAATGAGACACTTTGTATACCAGATTTAATATGCTGACAACGGGGTATCTATTTGTAGGACAGCACACAGAATCACCAACAGAAGGCTGGGTCTCTGCCCAGGGCAGTGAAGACTTCCTACAAAACTGTGCTTTGTATGCATTTACTGAATAACAAATGCATCCTATGAGATACTGGATAGTAACTCGAGATCCTACTAGGCTCAAGCAACTTGCAGTAACAGTACAACACTGACAAACTCTGCTGCAGTGTTGACAAACTATTTTGATGTTTGTCAACAAACTTAAAGAAGTCCCTGCAGCTCATGACAGCATCTGTGCTGTAAGACAAGTGCGCTGCAGACGACAAGACACAGTTCTGGTTCCTCACGATCTGGGACAGACTCCTGTTACCCTGCTACTCAGTATAAGCCTCTGTTTTAACAACTCTCTCTAGTTATAGTTTTCTAAAGTGTTTTATATAGCTATTACAGTAATTTAAATTTCCCTAGATAACTTTACTCACACACAACCATACAAAAATATCTTAAAAAGAAACTGAAAGCAACCTGTCCTACCACCATTTTATCTATTTGGCCTATTACCCTCTCAAAGAAGGAATTTAAATTGATTTAATCTCTTCTTAACTGACAGGTTATATTATATTTTCTAGAGATATAAAAAGACAACTGACTGGTAGGTGCTGACTGAATATGAAAAAATCTATGCTGGTCTGAACAGAGTGCATTCAGAAGATATGATTTTTATGTAGAAGCTTATGAAAATTCAGCAGTGTTGAACAGTGCAGATGACTAATCCTTTATAGGTGACTAATTCAGTGATTACTATGCTCATGTTGATAACAATCATATCAATTAACATTTAACAAGCAGAGCTCTCAAACATAAGAAGTATCAACAGATACTCAACTACTGGCAGAAGCAGAAGAAAGAATGATGAAAAATGAAAAGTAAAATTATAGGATATTTTGAATAGTTCTGTTAACTACTTTAAGTTTCAGAAGCACTGATGAGTTATTAGTCTCTTCCTCTGCTGATCTGCGAAACAGCTGTGCAATAACATCCCACAGAGATCAGCTTGCCAGTTAAAAATACCTTGAAAACTATACCATCCAGTCACACAACAGTCTACTGGTTCACAAAAGGTAAAACAGATTGGATAAAATTCAGAAAAACTCATGCCTTCATTAATAGCAACCCACATCAGGGGCAATTCTCTCTGAGGTACTCCTCCTTTCTCTTGCAAGTAGGATTCCATATGCCTAACGCTGATTGTAACGGTCATGGACAAAGCTTTTCAAAAATGTGCCCCCACTTTTTTTTTTTTTTTTGTTACTGAAAGTATTAAATCTAAAAATTTATGTCAGTTGCTTATTTAAGCAGTCCAGACTGCTGATGGTACATTGTCTATACCAACAATGTATTTGTATCAGAAGACTGCTATACAATCAGCATTTACGAACTACCGTCATGTTCCCTTAAATTTAATTTCAGCGCGTTTTCCTCCCTCGTAACTGACCTAAGTGCTTCCAGGTCAGTAAAATGTTCCAATTTACTTATCTTGCAAAGCACTTCTAATTTAAAGATATCAGACTTAAATCATGCTACTTCTCTACCTCATTCACCTGCAGATTCAAGAAATCCCTATATTGGAAGTCAATTTTTATGCCTGAAATACTGGCCTAAGGGTTTTATGCCGCATTAAAGCATTGTTTTGTCATTGTTAAGAAACTGGCATCTGCAACTTCCAAATTATATTGAAGTGGAAACATGAGAAAACAGAGTATCAACTCACAGTTAATAACAATCAAAAACATGGCAGTTATGTGATGTCAAGCTCAGGTGTGCATTAAGTGAATCAGGAAAGCAAGCTATTTAAATCCTCAGAAGCCGATTCTTGCTTCCGATTATAAAAAGATTTAATCTTAAACCTCTGATGCTTGCAAGCTTTTTCTGAGGTATTCCTCTCCTATCTCATTGACTCTATCATGATCTTGAGTTTAATGATTTTATGTCACCTAAATAGGAATAAACAAAGGCCTCCAACTAAATTTTTTTTATTTCCTAAACTCAAATATTTACAAGTGCTCAGACATGTCTGTATAGTCAAGGAAAGGAACCTCTAGACAATGCCTACTTCCTGTAAAATGTAGCTGCTTCTTAAGTGATCCTGGCATAAAGCACTGAGCTAACAAAAGCAATCACAATTTCCTTCTTTATTATGTAACTTGCTACAAAAGAATTTTTCTTCACATCAAGTAACAGTTCACATTTTTTCAGGATCCAAAGCAGAACTGCATTTATCACTTACAAATGAAACCACTATTTTTTAGACTCAATTGTAAAGTAAATCTTTACTTTTTCATATCTCAGATTATTACCAAAACAGGAAAACGTTTGGCAAACAGTCATGCTTGTGTAAATATGAGATGTTAAAAGCTCAACTGATACAATACCTGAATTTCCGAAGACCACATCCCATGGAGAGCTGATCGGCTGTTCTTCTCCTTTTGCTCCACCTTCCTTATCGACACCTTGTATCCCAATGCCTGCTACACTGGTCACCACCTCTAAATCCAGGTCAATCTACAAGAAGCAAAAGTATACACATTGAATGTACATCAACCTGACTGAAGTTACAAGTAATTTGAGCTAGATGTCAAAACCTGAGAGTTTTTGCTGACAGATGAAAACCAAATCCTAACAAAATTTCAGCTATTTGTTAATGTAGAAAAATAATTTTACCACAATGCTTGCTGATGAAGTGGGGGGTGAAGGGGGAGGAAGAGAGAAGCAGGAAAACCATGTGCCTGGAATTCCCTTCCACATGTAACAAAAATTAACACGGCTCTGTTAATGTTTGCCTAGCAGTTGTAGATGAAAGCATCAAAATTTTCTAGAGAAATACTCAGGTGGACAATGGATGTGGATGTTTTATTTTTAAACTTCTATAGGAATATGATATAAAAATTCAGATGCTGTAACAGTATCTCCCATCTCCACATAAAATAATCTGTACAAAGCAAATTATTTTTGCTGCTTATTTCATGCCCTGGAGCAAAAAATGTTTTTATTTTATCTCATTTCTGCAACCTAAATCCCCTTATTTTTCCTTCCCCTTTTGCTTATTTTCTAAGTGACTTCCAGTACCTCTTATGAATTTATTGTGATGATCATGTAAGAGAGTCTTTCACGCACAGCATCTTCTAACTTTTGTAGCAGTAAATGCATTCTTTTCGCCTGTACAAACATTTGAAAGCATGTCCTGTAGCTGTTGTATTACTTTAATTCTTAGATACCCTCATGGCTCATTCAGATGAAAGGGAATAGTTAATTATCAAATCATGATAATTTGCTGAAAAATGCTGAAGCAGTATAATCCAGATCTTGAGATGTTTCCGTGCTGTCTTTGCTACCTGCAACACTTAATTTCCTGTGGTCACCAGGCTACAGTGACGAATACTAGTAAGATGAGGAACCTGGAGCAATCTACTTGTTTCTAATAACAATGTTTCTTTACCAACAGAGCCTTCCTCCTTTCCAGAATAAAACCTGGTAACCAACTACGATGAATACAGTGCAAGGGGTTTGTGGACTAGTGGTCTGAAATGAAACAGAGACAACCTACTTAACAGTACAAAAGCACCCCAAAATAAGCAAGAATGTACCTCCTCTGATCATGAATCAGACATATTGGTGAGCATCTGAATGCAAGACTTTCTGAGATGCATAAAATACTTTTAATAATAAGGTAATACTATATTGCTTCAACAAACTTCACCTCCAATTATTCTAAATTTGACCTAACCAAATGTAAGATCCAATGACAATATATATAAAGACTAACATTCCTACATGCTAAAAAACCTTGCAAGCATTTAATCCAAAAAAAAAAAAAAATCCACATGCAGACAAGACTGAAATTAAAGCAGACACCTGTACTTTAGAGACCCAAACAGCTAATAAAAGTTTAGATATTCACTGAACCGTATCAGTACAATAACTTTAGATAGAAATCTAATACTACTGGAAGTGAAACAAAAACAATTTTTGTTTCCAGTACTAAGAATAGATGTTTCTCATAACAGGAAAGTAGGAGTCACTAGGAAAAAAAAAAAAAAACAAAAAAAACCAAACAAAACCCCCAAAACACACAACAGTTATGCTAGAATGAGTAGCGCATATCATCTTCATTTGAAAGGAAGCACAGAAGTATATGTAGCCCTTTAAAAGCCAAACTGCACAAAGCATTTATTTATTGGGCCAAATTTCCTTCTTGATGCTGAGTGTATTTGGACAGTAATTAATTTGGTGTAAATTTTCACCTGTGTAGGTAGAATAAGGTATAAGAGATAAAATTTTGAATTTCCTTATGGAAAATTTACCTTTCTAATTAGGTGATTTTCTGTATCAGCTACATAAATAACATTATTTTTTATAGCGATCCCTTGTGGTGAGTTGAAAGCTGCCTCCGAAAATCTTCCATCTCTCCTTCCACTGTTTGGACCTAAAAATGAAACAAAGGAAACTCAAAAGTAATTTTAGAAAAAAGACCTTAAAAATAAAGCGCATATATTTAAAGCTGTAAGAGAACTACATAATCTGAGAGATGCTTTCAGAGCATCTTGTAGAGTTTACATTATTAATATTTTGTGTAGTCTCATTTTAGTCACTGTGCTATGTAATTACAATAGCCTCGTGCTATGAAGTTTTGAACTTATTCGCCACAAGTTCTCTGCTTCTTTAAGCTCATCTTCCAAAGAGAAGTCTTAACAGGGGTCTAAGTTGCTCCTGTTCCCTTGCAATAAAGGACAACAGCAACAACAGAAGGCAGAAATAAAAAACTCCCTATTTTTTTATTCCAAACTACATCAAAGCAAGCCAAGAGGAAAAACTTTAAATTCCAAAACTGAATTCTATTTCAGTAGTTTAGATTTTGGTGTAATCACAAATGAAATGAGTATTTGATTAGCAGCATTTTCCCATTAATTATAATAATTAGGAAAAAGATGACATGGAACTAATTACCCAAAAGAACAGTGAGAATGATGGAGTGACAATCTTCTGCACAGAACAATCAAGAAATAGAAAGGAACATGACCTGAATGTAACAGTATGAAGGTAAGCATCGTATTTCAGAGGGAGTAACATTTAAAGTGCATTAGCAGTACATGTCAGCAGAAGACATTTAGATATATGAGTAATGTGTGCATCATGATTTATGATGCAAATATAGTAATTTCAACCTTTGTGCATGCCCACATTTATTACTGTATTATCAACTTCATTACATTATTTTCTGGCCACTGAATCATTTACCTGAGTCACTGAATACACAAACTTTTACAACCTCCTGCCAGAAGACAATCTAGACCTTGCAGACAGGAAGCTCTGAGGTGGTGGCGTGTCAGATTGCCGTAGTTCCCCTTGTAAACTCAGGGTGCACACCCCCAGGGAAGGCAATAGCACAGAGTGCCGCAGAAGGAGGGGTACCAGTTCAGAGGTTAAGGCACTTCCCTCTGAATTGCTAATGACTATCCCAGAACACTAAAAGGTACCTTGTCAGCAGAGGCTTCATTTCACGTATCAAACAGAAACCAAATTCTCCCACTTTTGTCATAAGAAATCACGTTGTACTTCCTATAGGAGAAGGGTATTAAGACTAATGCCTTTATCGGGTCAACGTGGATAATTAGCCTGTCCATCCAATGCATGGTTACTTCAAATAGCATGAGATTTTTTTTCCATTTTTTTAAACAGCAGTGCCACTGGTATTTAGGAGTTCTTTGCAGGTTCCTGCCATGGCACAGGCATTACTCAATACCAGACTAAGTAATATACCACACATCAGCACACAGGTCCTGATTCTGAGACATCAATGAACTGTTGTTGTCACTGGGGATTCAACTACTTCCTAAATCTGCCTATTACGGTTGCTCATAACTGTCCTAACAGCTACGTAGTTCGTGTATGAAGATGTAACTTTGACCACTGTTAACAGATTAAAAAAAAAAAAGAACAAGTCTGAATGTTTCATTTATGAAAGAGTAAAGTATACAAAGAGTGTGCAAGTTCAACTACATTTTCTTGGTTTGCATCGTAAAGCAGACAGTAATTTTACAAAAACAGTTAAAAAGTTTTTTAAAAGCTGAAATGTTACTAATATAAACCTTGTAACAAATGTAAATAAATTTAAAATACTTTCCCTATTTTCATCGTAAAGAAGACAGTAATTTTACAAAAACAGTTAAAAAGATTAGTTTTTTAAAGCTGAAATGTTACTAATATAAACCTTGTAACAAATGTAAATAAATTTAAAATACTTTCCCTATTTTCACAACTTGTTTATATGTTACACCCCAATTTTGCTGAGAACAAAGGCTTTTTCATATATACTAATGCAACTTCATTTTCAGATGCCTATGTACTAGTGCAATGCCACTGTTCCTAATAATTCTCCCCTCCTCTAAAACCAGAATGGGATCCTATACAGAAACGCTCTCAATTTAACAACCACCACCAGACAAAAAACACACCCCAGAAACCACCCCACAAAACACCACCACCGCAATTCAAACATTCATTTCTTATATTGGAAAGGGAGGCATTATTGTCTCATCTCTTTTCTCTACCTTGCTGCCGTATGCAGACATTAGACACTTACATCTAAACCCATCTGCAACTCTTTCAGAAGAATATGAAATGTATTTTTTGTAATTCATATTGGACAACAGAAAAATACAAAACTTGGTCAATGGAAAAGAGCCAAAAAAAATAGACAAACAGGTGCATTAACAGCCTCTTGTTGATGGTATTATGCTGTATCCCTCCATATCTAATAAAAGTGATGTTAGCAGAAAACAAAAAAATCCGGCAGTGCTTATAAACCACTAGGTCCTCTGAGAAAAGAATCAGCTTAGTAGGCCCAGCAAACATGCTCTACTCCTAAACTAAAAGTGCTATAATAAACTTATATATATATATACACCCTTACCTCCAATAGTGTGTAGAATTCGTCCATTTTTTTGAGTAACCAAAATCCGATGATGTCCAGTGTCTGCTATTACCAATCTTTCTCCTGAACCATCTACGGTCACTTTACCAGGAAACAGCAGGGGAGAGGGTGGGAGAGAGTCTCTGTAAAGCTTTATTCCAATGCTGTTATCTTTGATTTGTCCTCTCTCCTTGTAGAATTTCAGTGTTATAGACGTAAATAAAAACAACTTCTCTCTGTGTCCCTCTCCAACAAGTGAAAACAGCATATTTCCACGAGGCCCAAGAATGACCAGAGTTGGCCAGCAGGACACTTCTAGTTCATGCCACAGCGTTGCATCTGCATCATTTACTACAGGGTGGACAATATTATACCTCAGAATGGCACTTTTAATGTTATCCAGAACTTTTTCATTTGGGAATTTTGCTGAATGGACACCAACAATAATAAGACCATCTGAAAGGAAAAACAAAGTTGTGCATTGAAACATATTTATATTTGAGTAAAAAAAAAAAAAAGTAAAAATGAAGCACAGTTATCTCACAATGTGACTGACTGCTTTCCAGAATGAAAGAGGATATGAACAAAGAAAAAGCAAGTACATCTCTGTAGAGATATAGACAGCTATGTATACAAAATACTGCCACTCAGAAATAACATTTCAGAAAAATTACTGAACTTTAAGACCCTTACTTCTCCAGTTGGCTGACACTTAATATGTCATAAATAGTTCTTAGTTCCTGAACCTGTACACACTAAGGTAGAAAATACTTTCAAAATAATTATGGGTAAGTTGTAGCAGTTTAACTGCTAGTTTTGGTTTGTTTTTTTTTTTTTTTTACCAGATGTTTATGAGACGTCTTTGTCTTTTAATTCCTGTACACAACAATGGTATTTTAGAAAATTAATTACTTTCCATGGTTAACTAGGAATCACAAACGTAACACAACTCTGGAAGTCCAGAGTTACCTTGGCATATCTAACACTAGATAAACAGTAAAAAAAAAAAAAAAAAAAAAAATGTATAGGCTTCTGAAATCAAAACAGCATTCTATATTTCAAATAAAAGTGGCAGCACTGACAACCATGGCAAAATGACAAATAACACTTGTTATAAACCAGGTAGGCTTGAACTCTTTTCCTTAAAAAAAAACCCAAAAAAACAACCCCCCCCCCAAAACGGAAAAGAGGATTAAATCATTAATTTTTGCCTCTCCCCTTAAAATATTTAACTTAATTTCTATGTTTGGTTAATAAAGACAATGAAGAGTCTAGGTTTTCCCACAGCACGGATAACTGCACTAGAAATCCTTGTATGAAGGTGTTGCACAAACATAAAGTAATGTAATTCTGCTTATATACACTGCATACATAATACCAACCCTAAGTTGGATCAAAAGCACAAAATTATGAGCTTCCTTGAATTGGTTGCTTATTTTCTTAGTTTTATGAAATTCAAACACAGAAATAAAAATCACGTCAGCTGCTTAAAAAAGTAAAAAAGTCGTCAGCTGCTTTTTCCCTTGTGATAAGAAATAAATCTCCTTCTACCCAATGTAGACAATTATGTAAGCAGCCCCAAATTTTCCACTCCCCCTTCCAACCCAACAGAAAATGAATGAAGAGCCTTCCTTCAGTCAAGCTACTTTTCAGTACTTTCTAGGACCAAATAAAACAAAAAAAACCCAAACAAACAAAAAAATTACATCCTTTTCCAGGGCTTTAAATTGGTTTACTGGCATAATCTCTACCAAATGCAGTGCACTGTGGACATGACATCAATACCATACTTAAAGAATACTATCAGCCACAAGCATAATGTTCTTACAGTCAAAGTAACTTCTCAGTTCTAACCGAAGTACGGAAGATAACAACAGTAACCATGCATTTGTAGAAATATGCAATACAATAATTTTAAACCAGGACTGTTAAAATAATGGAAATCCTTGGAAACTAACCTTAACTACTTACCCAAAAATCTCTCATGTTTCTGGATAAAGCAATCATTTTGTAACCACAGATAACAACTGGGGTCTTTCTACTTCTTTGTCCAAGTAAAACTTTCTTATTTTCATGTGATCTTTTGAGTTATTTTGAGGAGTGAAATTAAATGGGAAAGGAAAATATCCTTAGAGTTGACACCCAACTTGAGTTAATTTTACCACAGTATTAAAAATTATTTTGGCAACAACAACAGAAAGCACTTCCCCCCCGGCTCCCCAGTCAGGTCTATAAAAACATTTAGCATGTATAAATATTTTAGTAGCAATCAAATATATATGGCTTTTTTTTTTCCTTCCCCCAGTCACCAATGCCTAAAGGTAGATCCCTTGCAGTGCTATATTTTTTCAGTAATACAAGTAATACCAGAAAGCAAAGCAGACTTGTGTGTCTGCACAGGGTGGCATGGAAGAAGAACAGCCAGTGTCCAATCTGACCCAATTCCGATGATGCTTACACTCTGAAATACAACTGTAGAGCCTTGAAGAACTTCATAAGGTTCTTAAATCAGACTCATTTGTGCTCATACAAATACTGCAATTGAAAATGTTGTATTGTGCTACTAGAGACAAAATATATTTGTTTGAACAGCTATTAAATTTAGATAAGCAGAATAAAATTTATTTATAAAGGATAAAGGCAGATGTGCAATGTGAATCTCTAAGTGATCAAGTTCTGTTATTTGGTGTACTCTAATATCATTATGCTTTAGCCGATGGAAATAGCTCTCCTATGTCCTGAAAGGACACTCATCTAGAAAAGATAATTTTTTAAATAAATGTTTTCTCAGCAAAGTTTTAAGACTTGGGAGTACGAACTGTTTCAGTTACTTTAGTAGCAGACAATTTTCAGAAGGCATTATTTTTTTCTCATTCAAATATAAACATTTGTTACAAAAGGAAAAGACTTCCATCAGTTTATCACAAATCTAACCAGAACATAACCTAAATATTCTAAATCACCTTGCTAACAAATTTATTTCTCATCTTCCAGCTTCTCACAGTTGCTAGAACAGTACCGCTCATTCTCTCAGTTCTTTTCTCTTTACTCTTCCAATTGCAATTGCAACTAGCAAAATCCAGAATTAGCTGAGAAGGAAAACAACACACAAAATAACTTTTTGCAGCTTGCATAATGCACCTTTCTCCTTATCAAAGAATTGTATTTATTTAGCATTCTAGCTTTTTAATCCACAAGAAATGTACTACTTTTCTGCAATAACTCACGTATCTTATACATTTTATTTCATTTAGCATCAACTGCTATGTGTCACACAACAATCTGTTCAAAACTGGAACTTTACATATCAGGTCATTACTGTTATTTGGCATTTACTACCTAATCCATTAAAGGATTTCACACTACTTGTAAAACTTCAAGCAAATATGTAAAAATAAAACGCTTTTGTTAAACAGCCCTCCAAAAGGCCTGGAGTTACAGTCAGCGGAGTTTCCCATTGCAAGAACGGTGAAACCAGCCCTTTGATCAGAGAGGGCCTGAACCAGAGCCCAAACAGTAACAACTGTAAACAAATGCATCCAGGGAGGTGGTTCGGAATGGTATGTAGTATTTACTTCTCTGCTTTTCTCCTGCCTTTACGTAGAGGTGCAATCTGCCTAGCTGTACATCTTCGTTCTACCCTCACCTCTGGTTTTGTGGTAGAAATGTAAGAAAGGCAATTATTTCAGCACTTAGATGGTTGTATTGTTTGAGGTCAGACAAGTTTGTTTCCTTCTAAAAAATAACCTAATTTAATATCAGGTTGGCTTTTTATTCAGTTACAGAGAAATGGAAAACTATTTTTCTCTGCTAGCCCTTCTCCTCAACCATAAACAGGGTTAATAGAGAAGAACAGCATCTGCAGGAATGGTAATATTTCAGTGTGACATCAGGGAAGGGTAAAGTGCTACACAATAAAAGATTTAGTTGAATGTAACAATTTCACAGATACAGAATTAAAGAAAAAATACTATAACTGATACAGTCTTTATCAATCCTATAGGCACAGCATGTTGCAGTATCAGACAGCTGAAGTTGTAAGATTATTAACTACTGAACCCCAAACAGCAGGTCAAATGTTTTAACTATAACAGGATCAGCCAGTCTTACATTTGTCCTTCAAAAATATCGTTAAAGCTAGAAAGACAATTTTATACTGAACAAGTGAATAGCATAAATAAGTTCTAACATCCTCTCATGAAGTAAACTCTTGTGGAAACCGATGGATGCTATGCTGAGATTTATGAATATGCACAGCATTTAAAACACTTTATTGAAGGATTATAACAGAGCACAACGCTGGACTTATGCCAAGCTATTTCTGAATATTAAAAAGTACTCCCTCTTATAGAAGTAATTTCTGGACTGCTGATAACATGAACTGCGTATGGCCTGGGGTTTAAAATAACTTTCTGAATGGCACTTGAAAACCAGAAATAGCACCACTGCAGATAACAGCGAGAACATATCAGATAAAGATGCTAGGTGACATTTAATCCTATGGAAAGCAGTCTTCATTTTGAAATGGATCTGAAGTTCCAGACAATAGAACTATGTGCATATGTGCAAGGATATAGGTAATAGTTTAGGATCACCCTAAAACAACAGCTTCTAGTGTTCAGACTTTGCATGTCTGGTGATCACACCGCTGAAGTTTCGACATAGTCTATGTAAAAGGGCATTTGAACCACATTAAAAAAAAAAATACAAAAAAAAACCCCAAAAAAACCCAACGTAATCAGAGTATCAAGAATGTATGTACACAATGTACAAGCAAAAAAGGCATTGCTGTAAATTACATCAATAGTGAGGTTTGTTCTTCATTATGCAGAAAAATATAGGCAACATTCCTTCAAATATTCAAACAATAGATTAAAGATCCAAATGCATTATGAAATAGATGCTTTGTCAGAGTAAGATGTTTGTTTTCATTCTGACTCCTATTGTCTGCTAGGTCAGCACCCTCTGCTATTTCTATAGCATGGTAAATATATATATGAAATGTGTAAATAAATGCTATGTTTACAAATCTAAAGTTTAGTAAAGCTGCAGTTTCACTATATATTTAATCTGACTTGCCGCTGCCAAAAGAAATCATGTTGCTCATCTTTTGCACCAAAACTGTTTTTTTGCAATCACAAGACGATAGATTTTGGAACTAACCCAACCAAAAGTGAACCTGTCCCTCATTCTCTGAGGGAGAAGGGACTTCCATTCACTGAAGAAAAGAGCACATGAAAACAGAATAACACTCCAGAATAAGGCTGAACACCAAGATACCCGCATTAATATATCTACACACTCTTAAAGCATTTTTTGATATGTTCAACATCCTTTCTACTTTAGTTTTATTCTTCCAACTTTTATCTTTCTCAAATTTCTCAAGTCAACTCTTCCCTCCTCTTTTGCCTAGTGATCAGTAAATCATGTTTGCCATTGGCGAAGAAGATGCACATTGATATAAAACCATCTACTGAAGTATTTTTCTATGGCTTAAAAAACCACAACCCTTACTGCCTTGATATATTTATACATACTACTGTAATTCTAAAATTTTACACACTTAGCACACAAAAGTTTGATTAATAATCCTGAAAAGGCTGACAATCAAAACATGAAAACAGAAAACAATGAAAAAGATCTACAGTAGGAAAAAAAAGTCTATTTCTTTTTGTTTGAATCATCAAGCATCTTAATCTCTTCCTGAATCCAAATGCTATCCTCTGTTTCCTAATGGATTATATTTAAGATTAATGTTCCACACACCTGCTCTTCTCTCCTTTTACCTCCACTTGTTTTTCCACTTTCATCACAAGTATCTTTTTTCTCACTCCATTTTCTTTAAGAAAGGGATAGGTCAAATCCAAAAAAGAACGTATTAGCATAGTTCAAATGCAAAAAGAATTTATCACCTATCAGCCAAGTACCTTCCTCAAGTAATAAGTCCTATGACAGGAAGTTTAATGCAAGTCAAACAAAAATATGGGACACCAATTAGACCTCCAGTTCAGTTCAAGAGTGCTGCAGCCTCTTCTTCACCAGTAGAGATGTTCAAATACTTTAAGGAGAAAACTTGTGGGGAGAGGTTGTTAAAATGACTATTTTTTTATCAACTGATTTAACAGCTTGGTCTTAAAAAATAGATTAAGGATATGACAACTATATTAATACAGTAACACTATATTACAAAATGTTTATCATTTAAAGATATTCTTCATTATATGACCAATGTAATCTCAATCTAGACTTTCTTCCCAGCACGCCTGATATTCACAGCAGTCCATTTATTATTTACTAATCACCTTCCACTTAAAACTGCCTCACTCTCAAAAAAATGCCATGACAGTTTTTCCTTATTAAAGTTCCCCATATGTAAAACATTATACCAGATCTCAAAATTTCTCCAAAGCAAATTGCTAAACTTTTCAAGGTAGAAAAAATAGTCTGAGTCTTCTGTAAAGTGTTATGTAAACCTACAATATATAAGTGAACTGCTAAAAGAACTTGAAGTTTCAAAGACATTGTAATTTCTTTTTCTAGTGAAAGAAGGTAACACATGAAAATAAATGCTGCCAAAATTAAAAACAACGAGAAATGTCAATGCAAAATCAGACAAACATTATAAGGCAATGTTATTTATTACATATATATTATATTTAATCTAATATTTTTAGGGCTAAAAGTAACACTGTTCTTCATCTCACTGTTCCGTCTATTAAAATATCCAAGATAAGTGAGTAGCTGATACATTCTGTGTAAGACCATAGCTATCTCTGACAAGTCATCATGATGACAAGAGACTGCATTCTCAATAGTAATTATCCCACATTTTCACTCACTCAGATAGACTTCATCTTAGATGTGAATTTAAAGAGCTTAATTCCCTTTCCAGAATATAGGGCTACTAATGGTATAAAAGGTGATGCCAATACCAAAAAACCCTAAATCAAGCTTACATATTTTGCTATTTCAGCTAGAATGGAAAAAACAAGTAATCTTAAGTATACTCATTCTACGACCTTTACTATGTTCTGGTCAGAATTGGTTCCCAAGTCAGGTGTAGAGGGTTACATACTTATATTAACTTTGAGCCCATACCTTACATCCTTGTGTAGCTTTTTGCAAATAGTCTTATTTATGAAGATATCAGATTTGGTCTTTAGGCATATATTCTGTTTCTTTAATCATACAGACACAACAGGTACCTTATTTAACCCCATTTAAAAATATTGTGGGAGTACACACAGTCACCTTTTTTAGGCTACTTAAAAGATTAGAAGACATTTTTAGGCACCCCTGAAATTTTGCCAGCTGTTTAGTAACCAGCAACAAAGTGACTCAGCTACTCCGGCCTGCAACACTGCCAGGAAATTCTATTCCCAACAAGCCAAAGCACTTTTACCTTTATCAGAGTACTGGTCCTCTAACGCATGGAGATCAGGCAGCAGGTGCAAGCAATTGATGCAGCAGTAAGTAAAGAAATCCAACACCACAACTTTTCCACAAAGGTCTTTGTGAAGAGAAATAGGACCTTCAGTGTTTAACCACTGTAGATCTGGAACACACAGAATGGAGATACTCAGGGGAAAGGTAGGGAACGGC
>JMFS01121430.1:0-16510 GCA_000699545.1 Podiceps cristatus
GTTTGGCCCAGCATCTCCCGTCTCAGCCACGCCGGTCTCTTCCCTTCTTTGCCTGTATTCTTACACCTAGGGATCAAGAGCTCTTGTGCTCTGTGGATCACCTCCTTAAAGATCTGCCAGCTCTGTTCTGTTCCCCTGTCCCTGAGGACCATTTTCCAGGGAGTTCTGGCTATCTCCATGAAGAGCTGGAAGTTTGCTTTCCTAAAATTCAGGGTCCTGACTATACTCTTTGTTTTTCCCATTTCCCTCAGGAGTGTGAGCTCCACCAGCTCGTGGTCCTTGCAGCCCAGGCTGCCTCCAACCTTGTTGTCTCCAACGAGTTCACTTGCATTGGTGACCACCAGGTCCAGTATCACCTCCCCTCGGGTAGGGCAGTCTATTACCTGGCTTAAGAAGTTGTCCTCAATGCATTCAAGAAACCTGCCCCCAGTAGGATGAGCCCTTGCAAATGCAAAGCCTCCCAGAGTTGGAGGAAGAAGGCTTCGTCAGTTGGCTCCTCTTGATCTGGTGGCCTGTAGTAGACACCAGCCACCAGGTTCCCTTTGTTGCCTCTCTCTCTAATTCTTACCCTTAAGCTTTCAACCTCCTCATGGCTTTGGGGACAGCTCTTCACACTGTAATGATTTCTTGATGTAAAGGGCAACGCCTCCGCCCCTTCTTCCTCGCCTGTCCCTTCTGAACAGCCTGTAGCCATCAATACCTACATTCCAGTCATGGGATTCGCAGCACGACAGCTTCCAACTCCTCTTGCTTGTTTCCCATGCTGTGTGCATTTGTATAGAGGCATTTCATCTGAGCAGTCAGCCTTGTCACCTTCATAGCAGAACATCCCTCATTTCCCTTGAGGTGTTTCACGGGCTCACCTCAGCCAGATTCCAACTTTGCTGCAGCACCCCTGGCACGCTGCTGGGCAATGGGTTGAGGGCTCATACCGGTCCTCTGTCCCTCTAACTATCGCGTATCATTGCCTAGCCTGTCTCCGGCAAGTCCAATAGGATTCCCTTCCCACTTTCCATCTAGTTTAAAGCCCTGTCAATAAGCCGCACAAGTTCCTAGGCAAAGACCCTCTTTCACCTTTGCGAAAGCTGGCTCCCATTTGATGCCAGCAAGCCTGGTGCCATGTAGGCCATCCCATGATCAAAGAACCCAAATTTGTGGTGGCGACACCACTCGTGGAGCCACATGTTAGTAGATTGTATTTGTATTGCCCAATGTCTTTGCCCACCACTGGAAGGAGCGAGGAAAGAATAACCTTCGCCCCAGATTCCTTTACTAACTACCCCAAGGCTTTGAATTCTTCTTTAATCACCCTCAGGTGATTAAGGTCACTACTTATTGCAACTTCATCACCACCCACGTGGAAGAGCAGTAAGGGATAGTAGTCTGAGGGTCGGACCAGGCTAGGAAGATTCCTTGTGGCGTCTCTAACCAAGGCTCCCAGGAGGCAGCAGACTTCCCTAAGAGCAGGGTCTGGCCAGCATATCGGACCCTCTGTTCCCCTCAGATGGGAGTCAACAACAACTATTACCCGCCTCTTCCTCCTTGTGGAGGTGGTAGTAATGTGTGTCTTCCACATCCAGAGCCTCATACCTGTTATGCAGAGGCACCTGGGGAGATGTGGTGGGCAACAAAAGGGTTCTCCTCCTGCCCCGATTGCAGACCAGTTTCCGCTCGTTGTTTTCCTCTGAGGCCCTTCCTTCATCCTGACGGGGGGAGGATACTATTTCCCTTTGATCCAGGGCCTTTTTTGGTGGCTGTTCCCACTCAAGTTTCTGGGAGTTCAGGGCTCTCCTTCCCTGCGCTTTTGCAGTTCTGCTGCTTTTAGGAAAGGGTCCCCTGGTGCGATCCTCCATTCTGGAGCCCTCCGCTTGGTGGCTTCACCGAAATCATGAAAAAATATGAAGTGCATAAGTTTAGTGCATGGCAAAAATGTTAGAGGATAGAAGACTATTTCCCTACTTTAGCACTGGTTTCACCCCTAAAATAACCTAGTGAAGTATAAGAAAGAATGTACAACATGCAGGAAAAAGTTAGGATGGAGCAATAAGGATGATCTTGTTCCTTAGATGATGGACTGCGTCTCAGACTTGGCTTTGGTTCTTGACATTGCTCAACTTCTGATTCTGGCCAAGTCAGTTTTTTAAAGGCCTAAATCCTTTCTAGCAGTATTCTCTCTCTCATGGTTTAGTTTGTGTCTCACCAGCAGATAAGGTAGCAAATTGCCTAACATAAGGGAACCCAGATCCCTACTGAGGCTGCTCCTGCTTCTTTTGTACTCCCATTCCATATCACTTCTGAAACACTTTGGAAATCAGAATGATGCATCTTTGTAAAAGCTGGGGTAATGCTGCTTTCCCACAATGGGAAAAATTTGACAACGCTTCATAAGGGAATGACACACACCAGTGCTTGCTGTCTGCACCCTTGACCACTTGTCATTTGGTGCAATGTGCTCAGTTGCTAAAGTCTGTCAGAGACCTATTAGAACTGAAACATTATCTTATAGCAGGCTGAGGCCTCTGCTTTTTGAATGTCTATATGCATGGGAGGTGGGCTTTTGCCCCTCAGCTACACCTCCTTAGAAAAAAATTAAAAAATCCTTTTACATTTTCTCTGCTGTTCTGCAAGAGTGAAGATGGTGGTGAAGGGGAAAACACTTCTATTCCTTTATTCCTTTGAAATTCAGCTCTCTGTTGGTTTCAGTGGTTTTCTTTAACCTCTGTTAAAACTGGACTATTGCCTTCATTCACTTTTGTTTAGTCTTTAAAAAAAAAATCTTTTTTATATGTATAAAAGCTATTATTTTACCTTATTGAAAAAGAGACCAATTGCATGAGGTTCAACAAGGCCAAGTGCTGGGTCCTGCACTTGGGTCACAACAATGCCAGGCAACACTACAGGCTTGGGGAGGAGTGGCCGGAACGCTGCCCGGGGGGAAACGGACCTAGGAGTGTTGGTCAACAGCTAGCAGTGTGCCCAGGTGGCCCAGGCGGCCAACAGCATCCTGGCTTGTATCAGCAATAGTGTGGCCAGGAGAAGTAGGAAAGGCAACACAGCTGGGAAAGGGTCTAGAGCACAAGTGCTGTGAGGAGCAGGTGAGGGAGCTGGGGGGGTTCAGCCTGGAGAAAAGGACGCTGAGGGGAGACCTCGCTCTGCACAACTGCCTGAAGGGAGGTTGCAGTGAGGTGGGGGTTGGTCTCTTCTCCCAAGTAACAAGCAAGAGGACAAGAGGAAATGGCCTCAAATTGCAAAAGGGGAGGTTTAGATGGGATATCTGGAAACATTTCTTCACTGAAAGGGTTGTCAGGCACTGGAAGAGGCTGCCCAGGGAATTGGTGGAGTCACCATCCCTGGAGGTATTGAAAAGACATGTATATGCGGAGCTTAGGGTCATGGTTTAGTGGTGGGCTTGGCCATGTTAGGTTAACAATTTGACTTGATGATCTTAAAGGTCTTTTCCAACCTAACTATTCTATGATTTTATTCCAATCTATTCCGCTGTCTCTTTTTGGTATATTCCTACAAGAACATTATTAATGGTTAGTAAAACTCCTTAAGTGAATTTCCTGCCAACACAGCCATGAAAATTGAGGAAATTACTAGTCAACCAGCAGTAAAATCAAAGTCAAAATCAATTTGCATTGAATAGTACACAGATGGCAAACCCCTGTACATTTACAAATAAAGGTTTTCCACATCAAACTGCTTTTCAATTTCATCCTATAGCTATCAAAACCAAGTGCAGCCTCTCCTCAGAATCTAACAAATCTACGTCCTCATAAAATTAACATTCATGAAAGATGCAACTTCCTGACAAGTCAAAATTGTGCAGAACTAGTTTAAAATAAGATAAACTTCCTTACAAAAGGGCTTTGTAAATTGGAACTCTTAAGAAAATTGTGGAGTTTTTGCCAGATAGTTTTTAGCATTCTTGAAATGTTAAACTGAAAGTTAATATGAGAAACTTGAAAACTCTTTTTGCTGGGAAAAAACCCCAAATTTTCCAGCAAGTGGTAGACATGATCTTGTGCACCAGAGCAAGGAGGTTCAATTCTCTTGCCTTTCAGTGCCTGCAAGTTGTTTGAAGCATTATTTATTAGTTGCCTGAGATAGAAATGGAAGCCATTAGAGCAAATAAGCTCCTAATTAAAAGAAGGAAAATTGTTGTGGGTGGATATTGAAAGAAGAGAAACCTAGCATACAACTGGGGTTTTTGTGTACAGCTGTTTTGGATGTGCTAGAAGCTGCTTATCAGCTTGCAAAACCCTGAGAAAAAGGCTGCAAGTTTTAATTAACAAAAACAAATCAGTGTTATCTTTTTGCTCTTCTAAATACTAAAACAATTGACCTCTTAAGTGCTGGAAAACTAATTCTTTTTACAATTTGGTTTAAAAATAGTGCTGCATTTGAAAATTTTAAAGAAAGTGTTATGGCATTTAAAAAAACTTTCCATACGGAATTGTTCAATTTAATGTAGTTTCATTCCAAGAAATGGTGAGTATACAACAGGAAGTAATCATATGCCATTGAATCAATATAGAAGATAATAAGCGAAGAACTCAGATAGTTCCTATGCCTGTGTCTCAACCAGAAAACAGTTTCTTGCTCTTTAATCAAAAGTTTTAGTGGAATGATTGAAAAGTCTGCTAATCTCTCCCCCTGCTCAAACCCCAATATATGGATGTTCTAGGTTCCTGTGATAACAAGGAATTTATGTAAACAATTCTGAAATTGCTTTTTTCTCTACTTCGAAATAGTTTTGGAGGTATGTTTGATCTGCTTTAAAGGAATGAAAAGGAATTAATATAAACATTTGTATTATTGAAAACTGTTTGTCTCTATGTCAGAAAGCTTTAATTTAGTGCTGAATCCAAAAACATATTTGATGACTTCTGGTGACCCGGAGTTTTGCCACCTTCAATCCCTTTCTGTTTTCAACTTTTGTACTGGTAGAAGCTGATGTGCAGTATGAATTAGTAGTGGTTACTTTACACAGACTTTCCTTGTGTGTCCTGTCACCATGCACTGTCTTACAAGGTAGCTGTTGTTTCTTTCAAAGTTTAGCAATATAGTGTTAATTTAAACCTTAGGTTATTGTTGCAGTAACTCTTTCATATGGGCAAATATGATGGGAAGGATTATAAATTGATGCATATTGTTATTTAGATAATAAATGCATATGTTACAAGCTCTTTAAGGCATTTTAACACCTTAGTCTTGCCCACAAATATAGGACTTTTTAAAAATCAGTGTTCGCTGCAGGACTTATGCAGGCTAATGGTAATTCATGAGTGTTTCTTCAAAGTCCATACACTTGCTGAAATTAACTGTAGCCTGGCAAATTCAGTTTGATACAAGATCTGGCTAGCTTTAAGTGATGCTGTGCTCTCCACACAGTTGTCTATACAGGTTTAGTGAGGCAGCTTTAAATTAACCTGTCTTGCATGCAGCAAGTATATGGAGATATGCTCCATCTTCCAGTACAATAGGTTTTCACCATATTACTGTCATATATTCAAGAAAGGAATAATGGACCCTCTTTTGATAAGCATCATAATGAGAAAGAAAGCAGACTTCTTGTTTAAACACTTACAGAAAATGAAGTAGGCATTTCTACTTCTACTGTTTCTCCTTAGTGATTGCTTTAGAATCTTACAAAGTTATTTTGCTTTTGTTAGTTGTTTTTTTTTTCAATTTCTCTTTTCTACTTCTATTTCCTCAAACTATAAGCTACAGCAAGAACAGTTCCCCTCAATAGAGTTCCTCTCAATAGAAAAGGTAGTGTTATCGTTTGCTATTTCCAGACTGAAAATGTCCTCTCTTTGAATCAATGGCAAAATTAAAGTGATTGGGAAAAAACACTTTTCATTTCTTGCAGACATCACAAAAATCTTAAATAATAAACTTTTCCTGCATCATTTAGACTTCTTTATTTTGAAAGTATATACTGTAAGTTTTTTTGATATAACAACATGAACACTTTGTTTATGACACTTTGTAGACCACAGAGCACTTTGCTAATGGAGGAAATACTGTCATAAAGGGAGAAATCCTTTTTAAAAATAAAATACAGCAGTTTTAGTTACAGATAATGTGGGTATATATGCTAATGATGGTCGAGTCTTGGGGTATGTGTACTGTGGTTTTCATCAGCAACTTGGCATTAAGTTCCTCAGGTAATTGCGGCTGGTACTGTATCTGACTCTGGTAAAAGCAGTATCACAGTTCTGTAGTCAGAAGAAGTGACTAATAGTAGGGTTTTTAATGCCTCCCACTGTAGAACAGTGTGTCATTACAGAGCTTTCTAAATAAACCTCATCGTGCATTTATCTTTTCCTACTCTACTGATTGACTCCTATTCTCCTGAGACATATTTAAATGTCATTTTATCTTTCAGTTGCAGAAATGCTGATAGCTTATCCTAGAATTAAAATTACATTGAACAATATTTTGAAAAGAAAAGGTAAAAGGATTTCAAACCACTTTGTTTTGCTTATGTGTAGGCAAGTGTGGTTAGTTGTAGTATTATCTGTAGTTGTTAGTTTTAAAAAAAAAAAAAATCACATTGATGTGAGGAGATATTTAGAGAATATTGGCAGATTGTCATGTAAATTCACGTTTTAAATTGTCAAGGTAATGCATTATTACACTCCAAACAGTTGTTATGCCAGTTTTTCATCATTGTAGCTGCAAAAAATATTTAATGTATTCAGAAAGAAAGAAACTGAGCACATCATTATGCCTTAACAACAGATACATTCAATGACAGATAGCTATGCATGTTGAGTGTTGTTTTAAGCTATAATTGGATACTTATGTAAGTATGCTTAGTTAAATAGTGTAATTAAGCTATCTTGATATGGAGGCTAACTTAATGGGTCAGTCCAGGGCTCAAAGGCATCAGAAGTAATGGTTCTACTGGACTTACCTTTGTTCTGTTTCAACACTTATCTAGACAAAACCCAAATAGAAGCATCTGCTGTTTCCAGTTATAGCTGTTTACTGCGAAGCTTACAGAATCAGATGAAGACATAAATTAAATGAAACAAAATGCCATAGGAAGTTTTTGTCTGTTTTGTTTTTAAACTTCAAGCCATGATATGCTTCTGAGTGAGAGAATGAAAAGGAGCCACCAGTGGCATTTATTCTTAACACAGTTGGTAGCTTCATTATTGCAACAAGGTAGCACAGAAATTTCTAGTTGAAGCCAGTAAATTAGTGAAAAATAAACAGAACTTTGAAAACTGATACGGTTGTCTGAATTCTGTTCTTACTGAGGAGTATCCTGAATTCTCTGTTAACTATAGCAAAACAAAATAGTCAATGAGCACAAGGTGTTCCCACTTCTTGATGACAAGTAAACCCAAACTGCAGAAATACGAATTTGCTGTCCTCATATGCTTTTGCTATGATGTGGAAGGAATATTTTCCCTGTGAGATAAGAAAGCCTTTTTGATTTCCAGAGTTGACATGAGTTCTGGGAATTTTTATTTGGACACCTACGACGTGGCCTGGCTTATAGTTTTTTATCTTAAGGGATTTGTCCTCTTAATTATTCTGTTCAATTTAGCTCTTGTAGTGAGCAGAAAACCTTCATTTGCCGTTCATACCATAGCAAAAGAGAAAAGCAGCAATGTTGGAAGAACTGCCACCCATGTTCAAACCAACTTTAATTCATTCCTATATTAACATGGAACTTGTATTATTTCTTTAAATTAGGCCCAAGTATTGACCTTGTCAAAACCATGGTAACTGTGTTATGTTCTTGATTTTCTAATATGATAACTTCAAAAAATGATTGTTAGTAATTACCATAACATAGCCTTTATGGGCTTGCCCTGAAAATTGAGCCTTGATACACCAGGGTGCTTTCCATCACATAGTTAAGAATAAAGAATCCTTTTACTTTTACCATCAATGGCATATTAGGAGAAGCATAAAATAAGATGTAGGTTTCAAGTTTCCTTCAGCAAGATGAGTTTGCAGGACATGTGATGATCATCTTTTTGTACTGAGCATGATCATGCTGCCTAAAAGAGTATTTGCTGGCTGCCCTACCCACAAGTTGGATTCTTCACTGTAGGTACCAAATGAACAGAAGCCTTTGCTTTTGGCTCTGTATCTCATACCCAGAGAAATGCAGGATTATATGTAGTTTCTATATTTGCATCTCACTGCAGGGTTTTGCTGGCTGTTTAGAACTGCATTCCCTGGAGCTTTGTTTTCCCCAGGAACTGAATAAGGATGATGATGTATTTCTGAATTTTGTTCTGAGTGAGGTGCTTCATAATCAAGTGCTTTAAGTTCAGGCTTTAGAAGTCTTTTGCTGCATCTAGTCTGGAGCCTTGAGCAGTCACCTGGTGATTTAAGTTGCTGGGCAACCGGGAGATGCAGTAAATTTGGAAAATAGCAGTGTTTTTCCCTGTAACTACTCCCATGTCTTTATAAATTCTGACATATGGATTACTTTCTCACTTTTTTTGTGCCTCATCAGTAAGTTTAAAATGTCATTTTTTAAAAAACGTATTTGTTTCCCTCAAAATGAAAAGGTTACACATGTACCATTTTTATTGTTGTATTTAAATTACACCCTTGGTCAGAACATAAGTTACAGCTTTAACACTTGACCTTTGGCATTTCAGGTACCTTACTTTCTGTATCTATCAGTTTGCAAGGAATATTGTTTAATATAAGTGCTAAACTGTAACTAGAATTTTCTTTCTCTATTTGTGAGGTGAATTTTTCATGTTCCCTTAACTTTATGAGCTACTGCAAAGAGTGTTGACCCTTGAGAATAATAATGAATTTATTCTATACAGTTGATTTTATAATTTGGAATTTAATCAGTGTATTTTAAGAAAAAAGACTAGTGTTTTCCTATGTTACTGACAATTGCTTTATAGGAAGACACTTGGATAATATGTAGCAAAAGAAGAATTTTACGACTGAAAGGACAAGGTGGAAAGCATTCCATCATTATTCAGGTTCTGCTATAGAATAGTCACATTGGTCTAGAATGTCATGTAATGAGTCTCTTGAGGATCATGAAATGGTACTATATTAATGCATTTAACTATGAAACTGTACATGAAATTGTCTTTTTTGATACCTGAAATTCCTTTTGAGGAATAAATCGGCTATGGCCTGTTTGTAATGGCTATAAGCCTAAAACGGTGGTGATGGGAAATGCAGGAGTGATTTGATGAGTGAGCTTTCTAGTCAATAACCACAGTGAAGGCTCCAAGTCTTTGAGAGTGACTTCATGCTGGAAGGATTGTTAGGATGAAGAGTCAGAAATGCAATTGCTGTTCCTGTCACAATTATTGTAGAAAGACCAAATGCAATTGCAGGAAGCACTGCTCCAGGTTTTGATTTGTGTTCTTTTACATACAGTCCTTGGCATGAACATTTTGTGTGGAGGAGTTCCTTATCCAGACAGTTTACTTGCAATCATGCAGTACACATTGCCAGAGTAACGTGTTTGTGCTTTGGGATCAAGCAGAGAGATTTACTGTTATTTCAGGTTCAGAGACCTTTGTAGGTCAGCACATGTAATTGGCTGCACGCTCTGGAATGTGTCTCCATATGTGACTCAAGTTTCAGTGAGGTAATCACAAGATCATGTGCATACTTGACTAATGTAAACATCTGATTCAAAGACTAAGTGTATACTATATGAATGAGATGTCCTAAATACATCTTTGTAGGATGTCTGTAGGTTTTTTTTCTTTCAGGTTCTCTTGAATTCATTTCTTCAGTATCTAAACCATTTATTGTAGCCTGATGCTTTATGTACTTACCATTAATGACCAAGCACTGGAGAGATGTACAGCTGTTTCAGTATCTGATGAGAATGTTGTAATCCAAATCTTCAGAATCGAATACCAATGGAGAGAATGATACGCTGTTTTTCTGGATTTCCTGAAATATCCGCCAATGATAAGATAACTACTGCATCATCATTTTGCAGCTAGACTTTTTTTCCTCATACTTAAGTGGCAGAAATAAAAAGTTAATTGAATGATTGTTACATAGACTGTGATGTTGCAGGTAATCATTCTTCCTTGCAATCAGAGATTGTGCTTTACCATGAAAATAGTTGAATGTTTTTCTCATAACTTCAGGAGAAATAAGTAATATTAGACAATTTGATTTGATTTTAAACATATCCAGGCTTAGTAAGTGTACTTAATCTTTGATTCTGCATGTGATACTGTATACATCAGCAGACAACTGCAAGAAATGGGTTGGGTTAGGTGAAGTGATGGGGCACAAAAGGCTTAATTCTGCATGAAGCAACATCATTAAGCTGGCCTTACTTTTGCCTTAGATTAAATCATCCAGCAGAATGGAAAAGCTAGAGTAGAACTTGTCTGTTGGGTCAAGTTTCTCTCTTTCTGTGTAATTCTTCAAGAGAATCATCAGTCTCAACTATTTTCTTAGCATCTTTTCGTTAAATGATAATTGAGCCTGTTGTTTAAAAGATAAACTTGTATTAAATTGCAACATGTAAAATCTAAGGTCAGTGTTATCAGTTGAAGGCAAAATACCATATAACAAGTCTTACATATACCTAGTCAAAGGGAGAACTGTAAAGCCTAAGCAAGTTTGTATGTGTATGTCCCTTCCCATCTGCTGTAAAAGGAACACATAATTTAAAGTGTGAAAAGGAAGACCTTACAATAAAACAGGCATTCAGCTGAATTTTGAGGTGCTATTGGCAGCCATCTTGAAAGTTGGTCATGCTCTGTGGGGTTGCACCAGAGGGTATTGTTAAGTGGATAAAAAACCTAGTTTTGTTGGCTGCAGTCTTGATAATAAAAACAATGAGAATGGAAATTGGCTGCCCTCTCTTTTAAGGACTGATGTGGACAGTTATGCAAATCAACTGTTGAAAAATGTGAAGATCTGCATTTTAAAGTCTTGCAATCATTTAGCCATTTTTTTGTGAAGAAACTTTAACTACAGGTAAAACAGATGTTTTCAAACCGAAATGAGACATCTGGTACCCTTTCTGTTAAGGAGGAAACCTTCACTTATTCTTAAAGAAACTGTATTTTTCCTAGCATAGATGCCAATTTGTCATTTTGTTTTGTTTTGGTTTTTTTTCCAGTTTTTTCTGTGCAGTGTAACTAGTTATTAGTAGCCTGTCCATAAAAATAGCTACAGTTGAGCTGTCTTCTCTGAAATGACAGTACTGTCAATCACACTTACTTCACTGCTAGCAACATATACATCTGCAATATGGTCTTCTCTCCTTTCCTCCCTCCCTCCTTTTATTTTCTAGAGATTTCCTCTCACAGCTTGCAGCCTGCTTTCCTTTTACCTGTTCCAGGAGACTATAGGAGTAGGTTTTGTGTACTAATGATGGGTATTGTGCAAGTTGTGTGTTAGAAACAAGCAACTTCTTTCTGTCTCATGGTAGATGCTAGTATGAGGCTTCTGCTTTCTCCACAGTGGAGCCTGAGAAGCAAATGAACAGAAGCTTCTTTTTTCATGCACTGTGGAAAAAAGTTGCTTTGTTTCAAGACTTGAATGATTTTAAATATTATGCACTAGGTAACTATAGTTTAGATCTGTGTTTTTATTCACACATGCAGAAGGAAATGAAAAAAAAAAAAAAAAAAGGCAACTTTGACATCAGACATCCTCTGTTGTGGAATAGGGACAGCAAAGCTGCTAGTAGCTTGTGCATCCCACTTCAGCTGCTCATTTTTTTCTGTCACTCTTGTCCCAAGGAAGAGCAAACTCCTGGGTCTCACATTCTTACTAACATTAAAGAAATTTGAGATCAGATTGACCAGACCCCCTGCATAATACTTACACTTCCAAGAATGACACTGTCCCCTGATCTAGCTCATAGATCTCTAGCATGTGAATGCAAGATAATACAGTAACTAGTTCTTTACACCTGAAGACTGTGGAACGAGCCTTAACATAGAGTAGCAAGCAGAAGCAGACTGGTTTGTGTCTGGACGGTAGATTAATTTTTTTTTGTGAAACTTCAACTCAAGTCCTTTCGTGCTTGCTTATGTACAGTGCTTATCTTTTGGAGCTATTCTGTTTTGAAGTTAGAAGACTTCTTGCAAACCCTATGGGTATTTTTCCCCAGAAGACTGAAAGCCATACTTGTCAACTATAGGCAGTAGTGACTGTGGTCTTAAGGTAGCTGGGTTTCCCTAGTAGTAAAATACCATGCTGTTGATCTGTTTTTTGCTGTGTGTATTGTTTGGTGGTTTCTGTTTTTACTGGTTTTTAGTGTTTGTTTGTGGGTTTTTTGTTTGGTTGGTTGGTTTGGTTTTTTTTGTTAGTGTGGGTTTTTTTTGGTGGTGTGGGGGTTTTTTTGGTGGTATGTGGGGTTTTTTGTTGCTGTGGTGCATTTTGTTTGTTTGTTTGTTTGTTTCTCCTCACTCTTCCAGTTTTAAAGGGAAACTGGGGGCTGAGATTCAGCTCTGGTGATTTGGATGATTAGCTTTCATTGAGCACAATATTAAGCATTGACTATATGAGGCAAAAAACAAAGACCATTTCTCCTCAGAGCATGGTAGCTTAAATATGGAAGCGAAGTTTAGGGTCAGCTTAATCTGACTGAGAAACAAAACTTCCTTCTGTGAGCACACAAGTAGTACTGAGAACTTTTTTCTTATTTGTGCTTAGACAGTGACAGATAAGATCTGAAGCAAAACCTCAACTTTACTAAACTGTAAGGTACTGGAGAATATTTTCAGTCTCTGCTGTCCCCACTGGTTTGAATAATATTACCTTTTGTTGAAGGAAATACAGATTTTTTTTTTTTTTCCTCAGTATTAGTTTTATGAATTACATATATGTTCTTGCATATGAACTTTTCATCCTTGGGGATAGGGTATCGAAAGAAAACAAATGCTATTCTTCTTTTGCTCCTACCTTCCTAGGCAGAAGAGGCACAAAACTTCTTTGAAACGCATTCCTTACATCTTTAGACAATCTTTTGTTCTGCTGTTGTCTGTAGTTTTCAAACAGTTAGAAATGTCTGCACTAGTTTTGTCATTGTCAAAGCTCCTTTATTTTATTTTATTTTTCCTCATTTTCAGTAAATAACAAAGAGAACCTTACATTTTTGAGGTTGCTATCTGGTTGCTATGAATGTGAGGGAGCAAATGCTGTTTGTATTTCCCAGTACAGTTAATCTCTATTAAAAAAAAAAAAAAAAATCATGCTTCCTTAAAAAAAAAAAAAAAAACAACAAAAAAAAAAAACCCAAACTAACAAAACCCGGAACAAATACATGTCCTGAACAAAGGTGCTATACTAGATTAGCTGGGGCAATGAGGAGGTATTGAAAGCCTGCTGAGATTTGGGGTTGTTTTGAAGATTGTTTAAAAAATTAATATATATATCTAAAAAAAACCCCAAACAAACAACACAAAAACCCAAAACAATTCAACAAAAAAACCCAACAAACCACAAAACAAACAAAAAAATCCCACTCCTAAAACTGTTCCAAAACTTATTTTAGTATTTAAATATTTACTGTGTTGTACATAAATGTTAGACGAAACTTCTGTTTAGATAAATAAACACCTTTGCTGTCACAGTCCTCATTTTCCATCTTTCAGGATGTATGCTGTGTGGCAGCCTGTGGAGTTTTAAGTTATGGCAGGAATATTATCTATGCAGCCCAGAGAGGACTTTTTTGTTAAAGAAAAGCATAGATTTTTGAAAAATCTGGATTTGTTCTTTTTCACAGGTTTCCCACTGTTCCTTATCCTGTGCATGGTTATGGAAGTCCTTGTGACTTGCTTGATACTTTTATTGTCATTGCTTTATTCTTCTTAATATATTCTTTTAGAAGAGGAACTCATCCATTTCCTCTCTAAGTCATCATAAGGATGCAGTCATTTTTCACATAAAAGCTTACTTGTAGAAATGTTTGGAAATGTGTGCAGTGATCCTTTAATCTTTTTCTCTTTGTGAATACTTTTCTGTTAGTTTGAAAGCCTTAATTCTATGATGACAACTTTGCACTTCTCTTTAATTGCTTATTGATCTGCATTCATACCAATGCTGTCCTTTTTAAGCATACCTACAAAAGTAAGAGTAAAATTATCTCTAAATTTTACTGCCACAACTAGTCCAGCAGCATGAACTATTTTTTTCTCTCCAAAATTAAATTTGTGCTTCATAAAGTATTACTTTAGCATATTTAGTCCAGGCACTGTATTAGGCTTTATACTTAACAGGCTTGGGAAGCAGGTGTGACTTTCTAAAGAACATAGGAATATATATCTGTCTATTTGTAAATGAATGTACACACTTTATACTTTCAAGTTAGCTGAGGATGGAAAATATGATAGAAATTTTTCTATTAAAGAAAAATGGCATCAAATTTAAAAAAAATACAGATTAATTTCTGTGTGAAGTTTAACAGTATGGTGGAGATAACACTAACTCTTTGAGAAAAAACTTACCAGGATGTGCTGGTAGTTCTCTGTATGGGGTGTGATTTGCTGCATAATGCATATAATAGTGGACCTTTAAGAAAATATTGTATTTATGTGAACCTGCAAAATATAATCATATTAGAAAGAACATCTGTTGCAATTTGAGATACTACAGCAGCCACGGGTTTGAGTCAGACTTTTCAGAGCTAGTTTAATTCCCACATCTTTGGTCATTAGTTGTTGAGTTTATTATGCTAGACTTCTAATTCTTCATAAACTGTAAAACCATCTTTCACAATTAGTTTTACACTTTTAATGAGCGAAGATTTTCCATACATGCTTTGGATTTTAGGAAACTCAAATCATTATCAATCTGATTGAATACTTCTGAACAATGCTGTGTTACAGGAGGGTTGAGGATGGACATCCATGGCTCTTGCAGGTTGCTGTATGGCTCAGGCAGATCCCCAGTACAGAAAGATCCCTAAAGAGAGAAAGGATAGTTTAGCTTGTTCCTGCTCAATAGAGGCTGGTGATTTGCTTTGAATGGGGCTCGTGATTCAGTCTTGGCAAATTCCAGCATCTCCAGGAGCTAGGCATTGCTGCCACTCATGGACACAAGGTAATTTTTGAGGATCTCTGGGCTCAGTTCCACAGGATTAAGGAAATGTTCTTACTCTGCAGTTCAAGGAAGAACAACACAAGCTGGCACATTACCCTTGAAAGTGCCAGTATCTGGCCTGCAATAGTGAAGTATCATAGGAGCACAGTTCTTTAAGTGGTAGTGTGAAGTCTTTTTTTATCCCCTCTGCTCCTGAAGAGAATTGACCAACTGTTGCCTGCGCCATCTGCTGTCATGCTGCTATCTGTCAAAGGACATAAGTGAGGGTACTTTGTTTTTGTAACTTATGTATTTTTTTTCTTTTTGACCTGCATTCATACCAATGCTGTCCTTTTTAAGCATACCTACAAAAGTAAGAGTAAAATTATCTGTGTGGAATCACCATCCTTGGAAGCATTATAGACTGATGGGTTCAGGCTGTAAACAATGTGGTCTAATTTATGTGAGCTCTGTTCAGCTTTTCTTCTTGGTCAGTCTTATGCCCATGTCATGCTATGTTTTCTCCTCAAACACCTTATTCTAGACCTTATCTGAAGTTGTTAGGTAGATCAGACACCTTCAAAGAAATGTCAAATAGGTACTCTTTTTGAAAATCTATTGAATCAACACTGGGTTACTCTTACACTGTTCTGCACCTTTGGCATTGGCAGGAATTGTACCTATGGAAAAAATCTAACTGGAAATACAGGTAAATGAGACTGGAAAGCTTACACTTGGCTCACAAATAAATGAATGCAGTATGTGCAGGGCACTGGGGATTAAAGTTCTTAACCATTTACAATATCGGGAATGATAAATGTGGAAGACAAATTAACAAGTGAGAAAGAAAGCTGATAAAGTGGTTCAGAATTCAAGTAGTATGTGGTTTGAGTGTTGTAATGAGTAGTTCAGGATGAAAAGCTGTGGTGACTGATGCCTGGTATTAGAGGTCAAAGAAACAAGATTTCATGCAATTATCATGTGAGAAAGTGGTTCTTCAGTAACAGCAGCAAATGGCATGATGTTCAGCTGAATGCCATACTGCAAGGTTTGTCTCAAAAACATTCAGTTTATATCCATTAGAGACAATTTGGTTACCAAGCATTTAATTTATTCTAAAGGAAAATATTTTATTATTTAGAAAAAAAGAGAGGAACTGCAAGGTGCTCTTATCTGGAATTGCCATTTGCTGTCCTCTTTAAAAATCAGTGTAACAAGAAAGATCACTTTCTGTTCATCACTTTTTATCAAACTTGGGTCCGTAGTGAAACATCTGTGTGTTGTGATAAAAGGAAATATTTTAGTTTTCTGTGCATACAGCTCTATAGATATCTAGTAATGAATGCCTTAAATGTGGATAATTGATGTTTGCCTGTTGAATTTAGCCATTATGTTTATCATAATATCGTGTGCAGTCCAAATTTTTTTATTGAAATGATTCATTTTGAGGTAACTTCTGTGTCCTGGTTTCAGCCAGGACAGAGCT
>KL285418.1:0-38362 GCA_000699545.1 Podiceps cristatus
AGCTGTTGAAAACAAAACTAGCTCCGTCCTGCCTCAAACCGGGAAAGTTTCTTCACCAAAAGGGTGTCAGGCACTGGAACAGGCTGCCCAGGGAGACGTGGTTGAGTCACTATCCCTGTAGGGATTTAAAAGACTGGCAGATGTGGCACTTAGGGACATGGTTTAGTGGTGAACTTGGCAGTGCTGGGTTAGCGTTTGGACCTGATGATCTTACAGGTCTTTTCCATCCTAAATGATTCTATGATTCTATTCTATAATGTCTGCAAAACACTCCAAAATCCTTGCATGAAAAGTATCATGACTATGAAAAGCATTTCTAAATGTACACCTAGAATTTTAAATATATGTGTGCATGAGTGTGCATAGGTGGTTGTGTGCGCATCTGTGTGCATGTTTGAGCATATATACATGTGCTTTCCTGTATACATTTAGAAACACTGTATTTAGGAATCTGTAGCTGCTGCATATCAGCATCATCCAAGGCACTTACTGACACTTCTCCGGAACTACATATAAGACTCCCTTTTTCACTAGCCAGGTTTGTGCTCTGCATTTTTCCCAAGAAAGCCTATCCAGAGCCTTTGCAAGGAAGACAGTGGTTTTCATCTCATCAACTGTGAAACCTGAAAACAACAACAAAAAGCTTTTATTAGAAATTGAAACATTCACTGAAGAAAAATATGGTTACATACTTACAATCCTTCCTCTTAATTGCTCTCATTTCTTGCATGCTATACCTCTCAGATGCCTAACAATGAGCTGATTATGTACCTACATTATAGACACATATTCATGTATCTGTGTAGTATTCATACTTACAGCCTTCTGGACATATAGTCAGCTGTCTTTTTTTTTTTTTTTTTTTTTTTTTTTTTTTTTTTTTTTCTATTTTAACCCACAAACTTCCCTAGTATACCTCAAGCAGTGTGAGGTTTCCCTGAGTGTTTTCTACATTTCAGTATCTGTGACTACCTCCAGTCTTATTTGTAGGATCTTTGTGACAGATTGATCTGGTTGTTTTCTCACAATTCAGATTTAAAAAAAAAACATCAGAGTTTAGGCATGTGATGTAGTTAGGAGATGACACTCTTTTAGACTAATACCCTCCCAAGATTGTCACAGTTTGTTTCACTGCTGAAGACTTTTCTTAAAGTTTTTTTCATTAAAAAACTATTCGCAATTCACTTGCAGTCAGTAAAGTTTCTGGAGCACATTTCACAGCCTTACAATGTTTTTTGTCCTCCTCTCGGAGTCAGTTGTATTCAGTAACAGATGTTGCTAAGTTTCTTTTGTATTGACTTCGGAAAGTACTCTGCCTCCTTTGGGATGAAAAGCACTTTATAAATGTAAGCTTATTGTTATTTCTTTATGAGTATCTTTGACAGTTCACTGCTGTTACCCGTGGAACTTTGCCCTGGTAATAAGGCTGTTAATAATACACAATCAGTCACCCTTAAGAAAGTAATACAGTATTCATTGGGATAGCATCAATGTTTATCATTCTTGGTTCAGTGAGATACATTACTGGTGAAGTATTTCTGAAGGAGAGACATGGTTGCTAGCAAAAAGCTGATTCTGCAGAGTGCTGGATATAAACTTTGAGTCAATATTAGTGGAAATACAGAATTTTCTACATTTTAGGTACGATACTCAGTGTGCTATAGTTTAGGGCTTGTTATATCACGTACATACAAACTCTTAGCCCATGAAAACCTGACACCATTCCTTCAGTAAAAAATGCTGGGTCAAGGTGGGAAAAAGAGCCCATCTGAACATTCATAAATAACTGCATGTTAATGTTGAATCTTGCAGCCCTTATTCCCAAATCTGTGTGCTTTGGTGCTTTGTCTGCTACTTGAAGAGCTGAAGACCAGAGCATCACCTTCCCCTGGAAATTATAGTCCTTTATTTTCAGCAATCTGTTCTTAAGTTCTGTAATGAAAGTTTTGCTCCTGTTTTGCTGATCGAATAATGGATGTGTTGGTTTGCCCAGATTTCAGTATAGTACCACGGAATAGGAAAGTGGTATGTAAAAGGAACAATTACTGTCAGACTGCATTTTCTGCCTGCTCAAACTCTACAGAATCTTTTAAATGCTTTTATTAATTTTGTTTATGTATTTTCCATTTTACCTTTATAGTGTTATCACACCGAATATAACATAAATGGGATATCAGTGTTCTAGATGTTTTAAAACAGATGCAAAGACAGTCATACAAAAGGATGCTGCCTGGCCCAAAGAATGTACAGGCTGAAACAAAAAACAGAAAGCAGGAGGAAAAAGTTTAAGAATGACATGTTTTAATAAACAGGGGAGTCAGAGTTTTAAGAGAGAATTTGAAAAAGGAAAACTTACACGGTCTTGCCTATCTTTATAAGAAATGTAAAAAACAACATGGGAAGGAAGTAAGAAAGTGTTTGTCTGAAAATGTAACATATAGACAGAAGAATAAAATAGCAGTCAAAGTCTGTTGCCAAATCCTTGGTATTGAGTGACATCATCTTCTGTCCTCATTTCAATTATTTCTCCAGAAATAATGCACACAAACTCTTGTGCTTTTCCTTCTAAAGAGACAATAATGCAGAAATATTTGCCTTTTTATTGATATACAAGGTTATTTTACATCCTACACAATTTACTTTTTCCACTAGGAAAGCTTTTTCCTATACTAACTACAGTATAGTCCAATTGATTTTTGCCCTTTGCTCTTGGGATTTTTGGGGGTAGATACCTCAGGGATTCATGAAAGAAAAATAAACATATATTTGCAATACAAAATGGAAATAGAAAATGGCACTCTAGCTGAAAAGGTTGAAAATTACTGATATGAATAAATCACAGTCTTCTTTCAGATAAGTATAATTAAGAATATGTTCCAGCTGTGATGTCTGTAGGCTTTGTTATTTCACTTAATTAAAATTCATTCTACCAAGTTCAGTTAAGTAAATATTGTATCAGAGTTACAGAAAGGCACTATAACACAGCAAAGTCAAGTCAAGAGTCCTGTTCGCCCATTCTTTGTTCTAATAATGTTCAAGAGAATTTCTGTTACCGAATTCTCGCTATTATATAATTCAGCTCCATCAGAAACATCTAACCAACAGAAAGACTCAGTCTGCCTGAATATGGATCTTCATCACTATTCAGTCATTACTAGATGTCAGTATAGAAGACTAAAAAAACTAATGTGAGTGAAAATGTAAGGAGAAAGTCTAAAGCAGTGTGTATTTGTTCTGCTTTTTCTTCTCCATCACATATAATTTACTAATTTCTTTGCCATAACGCAATGGAAACTACCACTCTTTTTAATTTTTTTTTTATAAGCCAAGATGGGTCTCTTTGGAAATAGGCTTCAGACAGGCCTATTCTTTACATCATTTTGAATGAAGTCCATTGCAACTGATGTCACTCCATATAATGTATCCCTTTCAAACTCTCTTTACCTTTATAAAACAATTGATATAAAATGTCTTAAGACTGATGTCATGGAGAAATGTTTAAACAAAAGTGTGTAAAACTTGCAGTTTAATTTCTATAAAACAAGTCTGCTTCCAGCAGTCTGGCTTTGCAATTAAAGTAGTTTTAGAATATTGAAGTTTTCTAGTTAAGACAATGCTGTCTGGAAAGATTGCCTTTATGGTTAAAAGATTTTTTGCCAAATCATATTAGATTTGAGTGATGGATTGTCACTTCCCACGTAGCACTATTTAAGAAAAGCCCAGATAAAGAATTGTGGCAGGGAGTCGTGTATTTAAAACTGCAAATTCAGTCCAAGAGAAACAAGAACAATACTTTATTAAACTTCATCGCTTATTTAGTAGCATTTTTTTCATGTCTGAAATACAAGAGAGTTAAAGGAAAGGGAAAAAAAAAAACAAAACACATTAAGCTGAACTGAAAAAGATACATTTGTTGTGGATTTGCACTGATATGATCTCAATTCTTTTGCCAGAATAAAACAAAAAAAAATTAAAAAATGGCTCTTTATTGTTAAATTCTACTAAGATAACCGCAGAAAAAGAAGGCTTAATATCTCTTTCTGTCTTAACAATGAAAAGAAAACCACAACTTAAATGTGTTACAAAGAAATGGCAGTTGATACCACTCAAAAAGAAAATCTTTCTTAGTGTTGAAAGATGATTCTGCTAAGAGACTTGCTTGTTCATTTGTTCTGCAATCAGGTACAATGAAGGTATGTAATACATCATGTCTCCCCAGCCCACCAGAAATTAAAACAAAAGGAATTCTTCATATCTCATTGGTATTCAGACCTAGGCCAGTACAAAATAGTGTCAATTACATAGTAGATTTCAGCTAAAATATCTGCTAACAAATCTAGGATGTAATGGAATTTACAGCACAGTAACTTTCCATCTCTTGGACAAATAGCTATAGTACAGGGAGGGAACAGAGCAGTAACAATCATACTTCATGTTGACTGCATTGTAATAGAAACAAGGCGCATGGATGCCATGGAACCATGGATGTTTTCAGGGTATAACTGGCTGCATAAGTATATAGTCCATCTTTTTACTTTCCTTTCATTGTCATATTTCTGTTTTCCTCTTCCATTAAATGAGGGAAATTTTTATTGTCACCTGCAACCCACTAGACTACACAGTGTGATAGTCCTGGGTAGCTGAAAATGGGTGGGCGAAGCAAAGTCAGAGGGGTGTAATCCATCAGCAATCCAACACAGCTAACATCATGGTTATTGATACTTTCTTATCCCAGGAAATATTCCCCATTTGTACTGTGATTCAGCTAATTAGTAGACTCTGAAGAGATTAAATTTTGTAACAAAATCTGCCTTCCAAAATCAAGCAATGAATATACGTCTCACTAGAAGGCTTTCTCATTTAAGAAATCTTAGTGTCTTGGAGATATTTTCAGAATAAATGTCTATAGGAGGCTTAGCTAGGATGAGGATAGGGATAGTGGAAGAAGACAAAGAAGAAAAATGGAAGAAAATTTTAAAAATCTGAGATTAACAATAATGCTAATTACAAAAATAATTTTTAGTACTGTGGATATAGGATAAGAATCAAATTACTTGGTAGGAACCTCTGCTGGAAAGACAGATGATTAATAATATATCTTTTTCCCATTTAGCCATGTCATTCAAATGAGAAATACCTGCAGATGTAAACATATATTTTAGAAACAGATGAAAATTTCATGTGAGCTGATTTTACAGATCAATTTCCAGCTGTTGTTGGTTTATGGCTGTTATGAGACTCATGTCTCCTGGTTTATGCCCATGAACAAAGTGTCATCTGCAGTTTAGCTATCATTTAACTGAATTTTGAGATGGTAATTTAATATCCTCATTTATATTTGTCAAAACAAGACGCACAAACACAGTACTCATCATGGAAGTGAAAGCATGCAGGATGTGCCTAGCTGGGAACGCCGCAGACAGGAGTTTCATGCTGTCCCTGTAGCTCTGCTGGGGTATTGCTGTCTTGCCAGAGACACAGAGAGTGGCGGCAGGGTCAAATTCTGTCCAGCTGAGCAGTAATTTTGTTATGGAAACTAAATGTGGCCTGCATTATTCCCAGTAATGATACTCATTTTTTAAATATTGCAAGGTAAATAATGCTGTCTTTCATTTCTAGGGATCGTAGTAGCCTGTGCTGGTACACCCCATACTCTGCCTCATGGTAGCTGAGAAATATCAGTGAGATCTTTTTGCCATGAATGAATTATAATGTTATTTAAAGTGCTACCCTGCAGTTCATGACCAGGAATTAAATGCAAGCAGAGTCTTACACAGAAGAAAATGTTTCCCAAACAGCAATCTGGCAAAATCAATGGAAAGAAATAGGAGGATAGATCGCGATAGACCTCCATTTTGGTTAAAGGATCACCATGATAAGGAACACGCAGACACACAAGTGAACAGAAGCCTCCCTCCCCCATAATTTCTGCTGCTAAGCAGTAGTAAGTTAATAAAAAGACAAGATGTTTTGGGGTACATTGCTGAGTTTCCTGAGTCAGCCTGCTCCTACTTACATGGCCTTTGAGGAAAAAGTGCAAGGCAATGCTTTTTATCATATGTTGATTCTGTCAGAGCTCTGTGTTGTTAAATGAAACGATGATTTCTGGATAAAGGGGAATTTAATGAGAAATTGCATAGAAGCAAGAGTGATATCAGGACAAAATTATAAATACAGCAGTGGCAATCAGAAGCATATTACATGTTTTCATCAGCAGGTTCAATAAACAATATTTCAGTATCTATCTGACCTCCACATGTAGTAAATGGAGAGATGTATGTTCCTAACATAGAATCATAAGTTAGTTTGGGTTGGAAAGGACCTTTAAAGACCATCTAGTCCAACCCTCCTGCAGGGACATCTTCAACTTGATCAGGTTGCTCAGAGCCCCATCCAGCCTGACCTTAGGTACTTAGAAATCGTCATTGAAACACTTAGGGAGCCTGGGTATTAAAAGGGGACCTCCTACACTAAACTAGACCCCTGAAGTTAGAAAGTACCAAATGTAGCAGTCATTTGAGAACAGACACTTTAAGTTAATAGATAGTAAATGTATGTTCTCTGTTCAAATTGCAGCTTTATGAAAAAGTCTTCAAATGTCTTGTTTTCCGGCTAGGATAGGTTGTAGGATAGAATATAATGAAAAATTAAAAATATAAAAATACCCTACATAAAAAGTAAAAAAGGTTAATAATTTCATCTTACTGCTTCTTTCCTTTTCCTTTAGCTGAATGCATTTGAATAACATGGGTTTGATAATGGCACCTCACAAAAATTCCTTCCATATCTCAAATGCAATTGCATCTATTTATCTTTCTGTCTGCTGAGAGAAGTAAAAAGAATCTGAAATGGCAAACTTGCCACCAGGTAGAAAAGCTGTGTTAATGAGTTAACTGTTCAGAAACAATAGTGGAATAACTGGATCAAGTGGAAGGATACATAGACAGTCTAAGACAGTAGAAATGAAAGGATGGATGTATTTGCTGTGTAAGGGCAAAAAAAATAAGTTGAACTTTAATGATTTTATCTATACGTTTTAAAAAATAAGCCAAATTATAATCAGGTCTGAATGCTTTAATTCATCCTTCATGCTTTATCACTTCTTAACTATACATTCCTTGGTCACCTTTTTGCTTCCGAGTATAGCGAACATACCTTCATATCAACATTGTGTAGTATGTTTTCATTTTATCAGGGGAAATACAATCTCTTAAGAATCCTATTGGACCGAAATTCAAGAAATAGACTGGTAATTTCTGTGTCATGAAGTTTTTCAAAAAACCTTTAAAAAATAAGACTCTTGAAGATATTTAATTTGAAATCAAGGACATTTTTTTCCCTACCTGGAATAGCTTCTTTTGGCAGAACCATTTAATAAGCTAAGCTGAGTAGTACTAAGCTGCCTGACAACTACTTTCTTTCGTATGACAGGTTGGATGAGAGACTCTGAAAATGAAACCCATTTTTCTCATTAAAGACTATATTAGTGTCTAAAAACCAGTTAACCACAAAACATTTGATGTTTATTACCACTTATCTGCATGTAGTCTAGAAAAGCAAATTCACTCCCCAAGCAGAAATCAAATTTTACAGATTGGATAAATTCCCATGACATCCAGTGAGGTGTCCTGTGAACTTTAGAAGAAATTTCACTAAAATAATTTAAGCAAATTGTAAATTAGTTCCCACATCTGGCTTGAACTCATCTATCATTCATTGTAACATGAATAAATGAAGACATTCATCACAAAGCACGCAACAGAAATTGTGTTCTCCTATTGATATAATTAAATACTCATAGAAGGCTAAATACATAATAGCTTCCAGACCTTTTATTTCATGCCAGAATTCAATGGCTCCATCCTCATATGTTCCTAGTCAGAATCATTGTGAACCCTCTCCAGTTTCTAAACATTTATTGCTAGTGCAGTAATAATAAACATCTTGCATTTATAAAATGTAATGTTGCCTAGAATTTTTCATTTTTCAAGAATGTAGATCACACTGTCTAATGGCTCTCATATGTCCAGTATGCCCATGAACAATTTGTCTTCTGACTGGAGTGTTAATCTGACACCTCAAGGACAGAGCCAGTTTCAAGAAGACTCTGAGAAAAGCTGGAATATTTCACATTACAATAACTACTGAAAGTCCAAATATACTTATTTTGGGATTACTCAAAGCTCTGCATTATATTACTTCTGATTTTCAGTGTTTTGATCAAATGGGAATTATAAAAGATGCCAGGAGACTATTTTTTCTTTGGTTTTGTGTGTATGCCAAAAATAATTAAGAGAATTTTGTACCTAATAATGGCATTTATTGTCCAGTCCTGAACTAGATTTAGGGAAGAGGTATGCAATAAGTTTGTTAGATTTCAAATATGCCTGGAAAGACAAAAAGTGATACACTTAATTCAAACCTATGCACACAAGTTGTCTCCTGCGTAAAGCTGAAAGTCAGGAGATTTTCTTTCAAGATCTTCCTTTTCTAAAAGAGTGAGGGCTGGTGAAGGATGACAATGACGTTCCCATCAAACTTCTCTTGTCCTTCATGCAACATGTTCCACTCATTTCTGCAAGAATGATACCGACTTGATAAAAGATCTGTTTAGGTCTATGGACAGTTGGCTTCTGTCATTACTGAGCTTTGAATCAAAGGTTCCTGTGCTTTTAAACTAACTATTTTATCCATAATGACACTAAACTGAAGTGCTTTATTTTCTAGATAGAAAATAACAGAAATCAAATTGAGATGTAATAAAAATTAAAATCAATTAAATAGAAAAAAATTCTCCTTCCTTCCAACATGATAAAATTTCACCAAATTAAGAATTATTTCTCCAGTCTTGTTTGCCTGTGATCCAATCACATATATGATCACTTGCTTAGAACAGAGCCCAAAAGTTTCATGAGCAAACAAGTCAGCTCATGGGTCAAGGATGCCCACATAACTCATTAAAAGTGCAGATCATGTAGCTTATTGTTGGTTATCTTGTTTGGGATGAGATGAATCATTGCTTCAAAATGCCTGTTTCTCCTCATTGACTGTGAAATGAGCCTGAAGTGACCAGCTAAGATGTAGATATGTACTTGGAGCTAGATAACCCTTGCCTTTTGTCTCCTTAGTAGCATCAAGTGCATGACAGACACTGACTGTATCGAGTGTTCCAACAGAGCTAAGTCTTATCCTTCAGGACCATTCCTATATGACCAATTTCTAGATTGAAAGAAGGAGAAATTCAAATGGTGCTCCATTCATGAATCATGCAGAGCTTTATTCTGTTTTCAATACAGAAAATCCACTTTTTGGCATAGGGAAATTTCTATCCTGATGAGGAAACTTGTATGTTAGCTACGGTCATATAACTCTTTGAAGGAAAATGGTATCTTTCCAGTGTAGAGCTTTATTTATGACTTTATCATTTGTTTGAGTTATATTATCTAGACTTCAGTGCTACAGGAACACTGCTGACACAGCAGGAAATAGACGGCTGGAGTGTAAGTGGGGAAGTTTTGTTTTTATGAGCTGCTCAGTTTGTTTTATGAGGCAGACACAATTAATATTTTAGATGTTGGACTCTGGTCATGCAGAAGGCATTAGAAGTTTTCTTCACCATCTTCAGACCATGCATTACTTTATCAATGGAATTCCGGTGTTGAATTTCTAAAATCAGTAAACCAATGAGACATAGACGTTTAAAAAGTCCCTGTTGAAAATGTGAGTTCTACTGTGAGAGTCAGGTCATTTAGTTGGTTTTTAAGGTGTTAATAAAAATCATTTCTCACTAATTGCTTTATAAAGAGTTCAAAATTAGTTTAGATGGCTAAACTATGTTCCTGGTTGACTGATACATGTATATTCTTAAATTCGTTCAAAACACTTTACATGTTTTCTGTCTTGGATTTGTCATTTCATTTCATTATCCTTTTCTTGCCAAGATGTCCATTGTCTGACGGAGAAAAAAAAAAGGTGTTTATTTGAAGCTCATATTTTACTATTACGAAAGAGTGATTTGATCTAAAAATTCCATTTATGTACAGTCTTTTCACCAGACTCTATAGAATCCAGAAATCTGCACTCACTCGGACTTTGAGTTTGTAATTCATATAGCTCTAATTAAAGTAAGTAGACTTTAATCAGACTGCTACAATGTAATAATTTCTTTCAATAAAATGACATGGGTTGCAACCAAATAAATGTTGTCAAAACATTTTGCAGTGATGTTTTCAATCGCATGTTCATTCTGCTTTTAATTTATCTAGTTACAGAAGTATTTATTTGGCCCTCTTCTTATTTTTGTCTTGAAAACATTTTCTTTTTTTGTCTTATATTTCTTTGACTTTAGTAGATATTGGTAGCAAATCATACTTGAAAAGAATATAGAGCATGCACAGCTGAGATTGGAACTCTATTAAGATGTTGCATAAATGTACCCACAGTAACTGCAGCACTCAGAAAGATTTCAAGTATCACCTCTAAATCACACTCTGATACCATTTATATTTATATGTGATTCTTGGAATGTCTTTTACTTGTCATGATTTAACATGACTGGCAAGCAATACCTTTGGTACTCTCGAATCTCAGGAGGGGAATGCATACAGGATGATTAGATGCTCAAGGGATAGTTTGGGGTTTTTGTGAAGTAGGGAGAGGCAGTATGATTCTCATCAACTTAAAATAATTACATCGGAGCTTAGTTGTTCAAGCAGTTTAGGTCCGAGCTGTGACTGAGGAGTGGTCTGTAGCGATCTGTCCCCAGTAAGGACACCTGGTCACAGGGACTGGCCACAACAGCCTGGGATGACTGGAGTGTAGATTACCTTGAATGTAAACTTTTGTCTCCAATTCAGTATTTACGATGTAGCATATGTATGAAAACTTCAGTAACTTTTGTACCACCCACAAAACCCCTTCCTGTAAGCCATGATTATCTTCCTATGCCAGCTACAATATCATCAGCAGGATTTTAGTTTGTTTTCTACTCCATTCATTTCTGTATCTTTCTAGAGAAGCCTTGACCAAATGCTGAACAGCAAAGCTGGCAGTCAGTGATGTGTAATGTTGAATAGGTACGTTGCTCCCTATGCTCACTTGCTTTCCTGATCTAATACAGTATTTGATGGCATTACAAGTGATTTACACAGATGTCACTTCAGATTCTCTGTACTGAAGAGGAAAAAGAAGGATTTACCTAACAACTTTCCTGTATTTATAGTAAAAAAAAAAAAAAAAAAAAAAAAAAAAAGAAAAAGAAAAAAAAAAAGCTTTATGAAAATGAAATTTTCAAGTCTGTTAATTTCTCTGGCAATTCTCCTCTCTCCGATTCATTGCTTTATAGGCCAGAAGGATAAAGCTATGAAATTTTTAGGTCAGTTACCATATTATCATTTCTAGTCAAGTTGTACCATGACAGCCTTTAACATGAAAACCAGAAATTGGGTTTTTTTTTGCTGGCATACTAATTCTGGATTCAAAGAATTTACAAGAAGAGCAAATTTATAAAGTTAATGCAAACCTTAAACCAAAATGCACCAAGCTGATCTATGCTATCATAGCCATATCACTTCAGTTCTTTTAAAGATACAATTTTAACCATGATCAAATTAATATTAGGATATGTAACTACTTCTCATCACCTAAAAGAAACTGGATTTATTTAGTTGAGAATCAGGAAAAAAGTCCTATTAAAAGTGGTTTTAAAAATAAAAATAGAAACATAAAGTGATATTCTTAATATTTCAAAACTACTTTTACAAGTAACACATAAGATGAAATTATGTCTTTTAAAACTTTACTTCTAGTAATACAGACTATCAGGTTTATCTACAATTGTCATTCTTCAGATAACAGTAATCCATCACTACAAATGTCATAATTAATATAGCACATAAATATTCACTACAATTTTAATTTGTGTTTATTATAATGTTAGACTAGGAACATTCCAAAGAATACAAATGAATATTTCATTTTTTTAAATCTTTTTTTTATTTCTAGAAACCTGAGTGTTTTCATTATTTGTGTCTTAATATCAGGAGCTGCATTCATTTCATTTACTTTTTAATATTTACACTGAAGATGTTTACAGTGAGATTAGTAACTACAATTATTAGTTATTATTTATTAAGTCTCAATGACTCCTTAGTCAATGAACAGAAATGGGCACTTTGAGGGGGAAATTTATGTAACTTGAATTTCATATTTATACTTCAGTGAAATGATTCAGGCCCTTAAAGGATCTATTTCTCTGTTGGTTTTGAAATATGAACAAGCTTACATGAACATGACTACATGAAGCAAATCTAATCTAGTCAATGGAATGCTGGCTGATTTTCTATGAATGATATTTTGTAGGTAAAGATTTTTTTTTTTTTCTATAAGTCAATAATATTGGGGTTTAACAAAAAAAAAAACCAAACTTTTCCTATTTTTGGTACTTTTTTCTTATTAAATAAGTAAATAAAATCCAGTTTTAGTAAGAAAAAAACCTTACTTCCACAATTTCTCCTTTTTCAAAAGGCTTTTAAGAAACAGCCTTCAAGGATTAGCAGAAATATTACTTGGTAAGTGCTTATTCTGCTAGTATTAGTGCATTTTTTTCTTACAAGAACTATTTTTCTGTCTCTATATGGTTGCTGACATCTATTTGACATTACCATTGCAAAAATGTTTGAAATTCTATAGTCCAGAAACTAATGATAGTAAACAACTTGGGAAGGCTAATAATAATAATAAAGATATTTGAATTTTTTTTGAAGCTTCTACCCAATGAAGTTAAAATGCTGATTATTCAAACCACATACAAAAATAAATTCAAGGATGAATTAAAGTGGACATGGCCATGCTGCTTTATAATATACTGCACACTGGCTTAAAGATATTTTCATGAGGTGTATTAATATTTTCTAAAACTGAATACTTATGAAACTTCCAGAGAAACATAGATCATTACCTAAACAATTGAAAAATGAACTGCACTTGCAAAGCACATACATGGTTTCATTTAAAAAGCTGTTTGAAAGCTTCTAATTTCTGAAACACTAATTCAGGCCTTTGCTCTGCATTGAAAAACTTACAAGCCCCAGGAGTTCCTAGTGCTCTTCACTTTTAAGGCTACTGTATTTCATTTAGCCTCATTATTTTCAATTACATGGCATAAAAGGGATTTCCAGCATGACACATGGGAAGAAATGGACACAGATCCTCTAACTTGCAAGTGTATAAAGGGCGTGTAAGTGTTTTGCCTGGATGTTACACTACAAAGGCTGATGTTGGCAGGATCTCTTGTATCTGAATGGTTGGTAAGCTTCAGAATTATCTTCCATTTCCCATCTGTTTCTGTTTAAATTTGCAGATGTATTAGCACAATTTCAAAGTGTGTCTTGTTATTTTGACCCATTGCTCTGTAATTTACATGTATATGGAACAGAGAGGAGCTTCAATCAATAACTGAAATCAAAACAGCCATGAAAGTCTGGATCCAGATGCTCTCCACTTTATCGCTATAAAATAAGCTTCTCCACATACAAATAGTCTCCAGTTTTTAAATCCTTGTCTCTTTAGATTCATCTTTTACTAACCTTCAGATAAGTCAACTTGTAAACAACCAGGATTTACTCTGAAAATGCACATATACAGAAGGTCTGCACAAGGCCTCTATATGACTCTTTTAATTACTTTTGTGGTAGATTGGACTCAACTTTCTAGTTATGAGTCTGTAGTAAAAGTAAGTTAAGCTTGTTAATAATTCACACCATGTGGACTGAAAGTTCCTTAAAAAAATAAAGCACTCTTGTCTCGGTTTCATAATACGAACAGGGATATAAGCAGTAGCTAAATAAGCAAATATGTTTCTAATTGTGACCTTTAGCAATAAGTAAAAAGCGGATGAGGTAAACCACTAATGAAACCAGTATATTTTGGAACAATGAGTAGCTTTTATATTAGTTTTCCATATGTGTTGATTTAATTAGTGGTTCATCAAGGTTTTCTTGTAAATTGTCATTTGGGTTATTCTATAGTCAAGTAACCTCAGGTTGCTCTAGATTTACATCAATATCACAGGTAAAACTGATTAATTCTTAAGTTTGTAATTAAATCAACTTGTCTGTCTCTCTCTTTCTCTCTTCTTATGTCTCTTTCTATTTTATTTCTAGAAAGTGTTCCAAAATATGTCATTTAGGAAGTTTGTAAATATTTGGGTTGTATTTTCCATAAGAAAATGCATCGGGTAACTGACCTCAACTTACTGAGACAGGTTCATTGCATTCAGGTATGACTATGAGGGTTTCCAGATCCCGGCCACCAAGTCAGGATCCTAGATTCTCAATGTTTCTGGGAAAGCCAAGACTTACATACTCCAAAATTTTTAAGCTAGTAAAAGTATTTTACTGCAGCAATACTTAAAAACAACAATAAAAAAGAACTAACCAAACAAAAAACCACACAACCCCCCTCCAAAAAAAAACCCCACACTAACAAAAAAAAAAAAAAAAGGAAAAAAAAAAAAAATAACAATCAAAACCCCAAAACCCCAAACCAACCCCTTATGCTAAGTATGTGTGTATATGCATGTCAGTATATATATACATGTACACACACAGAGACATATGTACACATATGTGTTTTTCTAAGAGGAAAAATGAAACATATTGGACTTTCTAATCCTGTAGCTGAGTTCTGCATGGTAATGGCACTCAAGAGCTCTGAATACTGGGCTTCTTCAGTACCTTTTCTTCATAGCATTTTCACTGCTGTTATGCAGGAAAACTGCCCCAGCCTTGGTGGAAAAGGATTTCCCATTGACTCATTCCTGCCAAACTCTCTTGTATCTACCCCTTATTCCATACCATCTATATCATGGCCAGGTCCTGTGCTTTCCAATACATTCCAATTAATCACCACCACTTTTCCTGTCTTTTGATATTACACACAGATATTATTCCCTTAGACTATGGGCCACCCCTCTAAAATGCCTGTTAGTTTCATTTGGTCCTAAACTTTGGGCTACATCTGTCATAACAGTCTCTCAGGGCAGGGGACATGGTGTTGGATTGTTGCGTGCTACATATAGATCTTGTAGCCAGTGTATCTGGCTTGGCCCATACCCATAGTTTGAGGGTTGAAGATGTCAATCTCGAGGAAGTTGCTGGGTGCAAGTTGCTGAAGCCAGATCTGGTTCCATCACCACTGCACTTTGCTCGGTTTCATTAAAGTTCATTCCTCATTAATCTGGGTGATTCACTGTAATATCATAGATATAGCATATAGCAACCATAGTAGTGATAACATACTACGTAGCAATTAACATCATACAATTCAAATCATTGGCTATTCTCACCCAAAATCAAATCCTCTGAGGTACACATTGGACTTCCCATCTTTCTGCATTATCCACCAAGTGCATTCAGGTCCCTGAGCAAAAGCAATCCCACAGATAGGTTTGTCCTTGCCCATGTCAGGAGTAACACAGACTGTCTTCCCTAACATATTCTTTATGTGCACTATAGGGACTTTATCCCCTTCTACAGTACATAAAGGTTTGGATTGCGCAAGGTCAACTTGATTGGTAGATCCGCCTAGTGTTGACTAACCAGGTGGATTTTGCTAAAAGTGTGTCCCAGTGTTTGAAGGTCCCACCACCTCAGTGTAGTTTTTGACAGTCCATTGTACCATTCGATTTTCCTGGAGGCTGGTGCATGATCGCAGATGTGATACACCCACTCAATGGTCTTTGGTCCAGGTGTCTATGAGGCTGTTTCAGAAATGAGTCTCATTGTCTGACCCAATTTTTTCTGGGGTGTCATGTCACCATAAGACTTCTCATGGCCCAGGACAGTGTTCCAGGTGGTGGCATGGGGCACGGGATATGTTTCCACCCACCTGGTGGTTGCTTCCACAATTGTAAGCACACAGTGCTTGCCTTGGCAGGTCTGTGGGAGTGCGATGCAATCAATCTGCTAGGCCTTGCCATATTTGTATTTCAACCATCATCCTCCATACCAGAGAGGCTTTAGTTGCTTGGTTTCCATGATCACAGCACATGTTTCACATACATAGATAACCTATGCAGTAACATCCATGGTTATATCCACCCCTTGATCTCGAGCCAATCTGTATGTTGCATCCCTTCCTTGACAGCCTGAGGTGTCATGGGCCCACTGAGCTATAAATAGTTCACCCTTATGTTGCCAGTCCAGATGTACTTGAGTTACTTTAATCTTAACAGCCTGGTCCACCTGCCAGTTGTTTTGATGTTCTTCAGTGGCTCAACTCTTGGGTATGTGGGCATCTACATGACACACTTTTACAAACAGCTTCTCTAGCCGAGCGGCAATATCTTGCTGCAATTCAGCAGCCCAGATGGATTTGCCTCTGCACTGACAATTGCTCTGCTTCCAATTGCTGTAACCACCCCCACAGGGCATTTCCCACCACCCATGGGTCAGTGCAGAGACAGAGCGCTGGCCACTCTTCTCATTCAGCAATATCTAAAGCCAGCTGGATGGTTTCCACCTCTGCAAACTGATTCAATTCACCTTGTCCTTCAGCAGCTTCTGTGACTTGTTGTATAGGACTCCATACAGCAGCCTTCTACCTCCAATGCTTTCCCAGATGGGACCCATCAGTGAACAGGACATATTGCTTTTCATTTTCCAGTAGTTTTACAGTGAGACCTCTTCAGCATGCATCACCTCCTCCTCTGCTGACATTCTGAAATCTTTGCCTTCTGGCTAGTCCATGATCAGTTCCAAGATTCCTGGGCGACTGGAGTCTCCTATCCAAGCCCGCTGTGCAGTCTGTGTGACTCACTCATTCCATGTAGCATCAGTTGCATGATGTGTAGAAGGGACCACTTGGTGGATAAGGAATTGGCTGGATGGTCGCACTCAAAGAGTTGTGATCAATGACTTGATGTTCAAATGGAAACCGGTGACAAGTGGTATTCCTCAGGGGTCAGTATTGGGACTGGAGCTGTTTAGCATCTTTGTTGGTGACATGGACAGTAGGACTGAGTGCACCCACAGCAAGTTTTCTGACACCAAGCTGTGTGGTGCAGTCGACACGCTAGAGGGAAGGGGCGCCATCCAGAGGGAACCTGACAGGCTTGATTGGCCTCAGGGGTCAGTATTGGGACTGGAGCTGTTTAGCATCTTTGTTGGTGACATGGACAGTAGGACTGAGTGCACCCACAGCAAGTTTTCTGACACCAAGCTGTGTGGTGCAGTCGACACGCTAGAGGGAAGGGGTGCCATCCAGAGGGACCCTGACAGGCTTGAGAGGTGGGGTGGGCCCATCCTCATGAGGTTTAACAAGGCCAAGTGTAAGATTCTGCACCTGGGTTGGGGCAATTGCAAGCACAAATCTAGACTGAGCAGAGAATGGATTGAGGGTAGACCTGAGGAGAAGCACTTGGGGGTACTGGTGGATGAGAAGCTCAACATGAGCTGTCAATGTGCATTTGCAGCCCTGAAAGCCAAACATATCCTGGGCTGCATCAAAAGCAAAATCAGTAGGTGAAGGGAGGTGATTTCCCCCCCTACTCTGCTCTCATGAAACCTCACCTGGAGTACTGCATTCAGCTCTGAATACCTCAGTATAAGACAAAGACCTGTCGGAGCAAGTTCAGAGAAGGGACGCAAAGATGATCCAAGGGCTGGAGCACCTCTCCTATAAAGACAGGCTGAGATAGTTGGGGTTGTTCAGCCTGGAGAAGAGAAGGCTGCGGGGAGACCTTAGATCAGCCTTCCAGTACCTAAAGGGGGCCTAAAAGAAAGCTGGAGAGTGTCTTTTGACAAGGGCCTGTAGTGATAGGACAAGGGGCAGTGGCTTGGAACTGAAAGCAGGTAGATTTATATGAGATATAAAGAAGAAATTCTTCCACATAAGGGTGGTGAGGCACTGGAACAGGTTGCCCAGAGAAGCTGCGGATGCCCCATCCCTGGAAGTGTTTAAGGCCAGGTTAGATGGGTCTTTGAGCAATCTGGTCTAGTGGAAGGGGTCCCTGCCCCCACGTTGGAACTAGATGATCTTTAGGTTGGAAGATCCCTTCCAATCCAAAACGGTTTATTCCCTTCCAATCCAAACCATTCTATGATTCTATGACCCTCCCTTTGAACCTCCAGCCCAGCACAGGTAGTCAGTGTGCTAAGAGGAGCTGTGCTTCAGTACCAATAAGTTCTGAAGCAGCTCAAACTCCTTCATACACTGCCAATATCTCTTTTTTGATTATAGTGGACCTCAGATCCTCTGTATCCCCAGCTCCAAAACCCTAGGGATCAATCCCGAGTTTCTCCTGATGCTTTTCACAGACCAGTAAAAACTCTTTCAACTTCTCAGTCTCCTACAATGTGGTTGGCCCTTTCTTCCACCTGGCTAAAGGCAGGTCCCTTCTAGTCCTGGTCATGGTATTCGTTACTCACTTTTTGTAGGATTCCCTTCAAGAGGATCAGAAGATCAGCCCTTCCATTCTGTCTGGGGAACTGCTTACTGGAGACTGGAGCAGCAATTTTCCTGAAAGAACCTCCATTTTTGATTGTTTTTCCTTGCAGCTCATGTACCTGTGATTCCAATGCTGAGGTAGGTTTTCCATCCCAATTCCTCATATCCTCTCCATGGTCACGTAAGTAAAACCACAGGGTGCCCCATCGTATGTAGCCTCTATATCCTCTCTCTTGAGCAGAATAAAGCTTACTTCTAATAGCTGAGATACAGGTCCATACAAGAGGGGACACTGTAGGAGACTGAGAAGCTGAGTTATAGTCTCAAACACTCCGCAAAGGAGGACCTTTCCTGAAGGAATGTTATCACAGCAAGGTGCAGCTGGAAGGGCAGATCTGGCAGAGGCAGGATAGTGCTTTTCTGGGCCTTATCTTGAGTAATTGTTTAAAAATGAGCAAGCCTGAGACAGAATCCCCCTGCAACAATGGACTAACTATGGTAGGAGACTGAAGAAACGCACCATCTTGCAGCAATGGACAAAGTACTGGAACATTCCCGGGTGGTGAGATGGGTGGAAGCCTGGAAAGATATGGGCAACTTGGCAGTGATTCAGAGAGAGAGGTCCTGGAAAAGTGTTAAGTGTACCTTAAGCACCCACAGACCAAAAGATAAGGGAATTACTCAAGCGTGAAATCAGCAAAACCCACAGTGACTGGGGTGAAAGTAAAAAGCAGCAGGGAGAGATGGAGACCAACTCAAAACTTCCCCTTTGTATGCATGCTGCTCTACATGGGAAGTGAGACTTATGCAGATAAGGGGGGTGGACTGGGAGAAAATATTGAATAAAGGTGAAGGCAAGTGACACTCGATGGGAGCCTTTGGATGAGCGCTCCTACCAAAGACCCCCCTTGGCTGGACCAACGCTGGAACCCAGGATGGTGATTCGAACGTTTCCACCTCTCTCTTTTCCTTTACCTCTATCTTTTCTCGCTTTCTCTCTCTCTTTTCCCTTTATATAATCTAAATAAGCTTCTGACATAAATAAAACTTTTCTATCAGTCTTTTGGTGTTAAGCCACCTTAATTTAGCCCAAGGGTATCTCAAACATTGGTTATTTCAGAGTGAGTCATCCAGGACATCCCTGTTGGGACCTGATATAATCCTTAGACATAAACCATTGACCAAGTCCGAGCCTAGGACTGGATCCAGCCACACCTAGACTCTTCTTTGTGAAGGAGTTTAGAAAGCAAGGGGGTCTTTTCTGAACCTCATGACTCAACAGGAGGGTCTCTCTGTCCACTAAAGTGCATTATTCACTCTCCCTGCTCAGTCCTTGATAGACACATAGAATCATAGAATCATAGAATCATAGAATCATAGAATCACAGAATGTTTTGGGTTGGAAGGGACCCCTAGAGCCCATCTAGTCCAACCCCCCTGCAGTGAGCAGGGACACCATTACCCAGATCAGGTTGCTCAGAGCCCCGGGCTTCAATGTCCAGCAGTTTCTCCACAGGTGAGACAGCTGAGGAAGCAAGATTTTCTTCATATTGCCAGAGTTGGATAGCTACGTCATCCACTGTTAGTGTCTATTCTTTCCAGCTCAGTACTGCCAATGAGTTGGCATACTATGATGGTGTGCTTCTGCCACATGGGTTGTGTACATTGGACTTCATCTGGATCCTTAGGTAACCGGTTGTTGTCCAGGTCACTATAAATCACCTCCAGCATGGCTAATCCCCTCAGGTAGTGGATACCTCTGTCCAGTTGTCCACTTGCCCAGGTTCCGTATAATATCTTCCTTGAAGGAATACGTTTCCTTCATCCTGACAGAAGTCACCTGCAGAGGCTGAGAGCTTGCACCCCACTTCCAAACACATTTTCAACTCCTCCTTCTCTAGAAAGGGTTCCCAGCTTCCTTACCTTCTAATTCCAGACTACTGGCCCCGTTATCTCAGCATCAGAACAGCCAGGGGATAATGTGCTCACCTGGACAACAGCCAAAATCTTTTTGCATTATCTTGCAGCTCACTCAGGGACAGGGATTGGGTGTTTACCATCTCATCTTCTTCCTCCTCCCCTTCTCATGACGGCTCTTTTGTCATCCCTTAGTAAATGAGGTGACTTTGGCTTCCAGGATTTCTTCTTGTGCATAGAAGCGACTAAAACTGGCACGAGTTCGTTCTCTGGTTCAGCTGCAGTGCCTGTTGCCAGAGTTGAAGTAGCCGCAGTGTCTGTCATGGGAGTTGGACTAGTTACAATGTTTGTCTCTGGAGTTGGAGTACATGCAATGCCTGTTGCGTTTTCATCAGATCCAGAGACCTTCTCTTCTCTACTGAATAGTGTTGAACGGGGCTCAGTAAGCATGGGCCAGGCCCCAGCACATTGCAATGATTTGCGTCTCCTTGGAACTGCTAGGGCAACAGTATACTTCTTCCAAATATTCTACTATTTTTTTTCAGGATTCTGCACTTGTTCAGGGGCCAAGTTCCAAAACACTGGAGGTGCCTACCATCCTAGGCATTTGCTCATGCTATTCTACACACTCTGCCTTTCATAACTACCCAGCCTCGGGGAAGAACTCTGAATGATATTTTTAAATTGCTTGTTAACCTAAAACCGAAACAATATTCCCCAAAAGTACCAATAGCAGTATTTTAACTACTTAAGTATGTTCAAGATAGTGAAAAGTTATTGTGATGAAGGAGGAAACATCACGGTGAAAGGCAGCAAAGGTGCCATTCCATATTGCCTCCATAATAAAACTCTCAGAAGAAGAAGTATAGTTGGCAATTGTCTCTGTGGAATGGTACCCAAAGTACAGTAATGGCTTTAGTACAAAGCTCAAACATCACATTAAGCGGAAGGTCAGTATCCTAAAAACCAATCTCCCAGGCAAAGCATGACTAACCATTCCAGAGTACAGCAGCCTGCAAAAGCCAACACCAATCTTTAACATGTACAGCAAAGATGAAAGCATGATGCAAATCAAACAAAATAATATCATGACCTGCAACTGTTAACAGATATAAATCCTTTAATGCACTCTGATTGATCCGTTATTAACTCAGACCCTTTGAGCCCCACGTTGGGTGCCAAAAAAGACTGTCAGGGTTTAACCCCAGCCGGCAACAAAACACAATGCAGCCGCCTGCTCGCCTCCCACCCCTGCAGGTGGGACTGGGGAGAGAATTGGAAAAAAAAAAACTTGTGGGTTGAGATAAAAACAGTTTGATAGGATAGCAAAGGAAGAGGAAATAATAATAATAACAACAATAATAATGGACTATACAGATACAAGTGATGCACAATGCAACAGTTGTTCATGATCAGGTGATAGCCTGTCCTCGAACAGCGAGCGATTCCCACCCCGTGGCTGCCTCCAATTTTATATACTGAGCATGATGTTGCACAGTAGGGAATATCTTTTTGGCCAGTCTGGGTCAGCTGTTCCAGCTGTGCCACACCTCAGATTCTTATGCACCTCCTCACTGGCAGAGCATGGGAAGTTGAAAAGTCCTTGACTTAGTATAAGCACAACTACTTAGCAACAACTAAAAACTTCAGTGTGTTACTAACATTACTGATAAACCCAAAACAAAGTTCTATACAAGCTACTACGAAGAAAGTTAACTCTACCCCAGCCAAAATCAGGACAGCTAGCAAGTTAGCATTTTCTAAGAAAACATTTTCAGAAGTTTTTAGTGAGGAGGCCAACCTCTATTGCAGGTTATAGGCACAACTCCCATCAATTTCAGCAGGAGAGTGTCTACCTATGTGCAGAAGGAGAATGAAGAAATAAAAGTGCTGGAATTTTGTAATTTACTTTTGTTGCACATGTAGCCCTCCTGCCAGGTGTCAGTGGTAGTAACCAGGACTGGGTTCAATAACATGTCTAGGGGACTCGTTCTAAAATAAATATGAATGGTGGCTTGGTCCCCCACTTAAAACACTAACATTTAGGAATTTAATAATCTAACCTTTTACAGGTGTTCCTTCTCCCCTTGCAAGCACGCAGGAGTTCTGAGAATATGAAACTACAAATATCTTTTATTTGGGAAAATACAATAAGTATATAGTTTCAAAAAGTAAGGAAAACCCACACAGTGTGTTGAGGATATGACCAGCTTCACAATTCCATTTATTAGTCACATAGCTCTTTATGGTGTAGCACTCTTTCTACAGGTAAAATATACTAACATCAGTTGGGCCCTTGGGATGATCTTACTCTACAGCTCTTTTTCCTTCTGTAAGGGCTGCACTGCTCTTGTCATGCTATAGCATTTTGGCTATTGCTTTTTGGTCTTAGGTGCTGTTGTTAGTCTTCTATAAATTCAACTCCAATATTGGTCATTGAAGAACCTCTATACTACTGCCTGAATTTCCAGGTAAAAACATCTTCCATAAAGAAATGAATAATTACCAATACCTAAAGCAGCAGAAAACAAAATAATGAATGATATAAATATCAGTTGTAGCTTCTTGTTTCTGTATAAAAATGAAGAACTTGTTAAGCTAGAAAATGGTGTCCTATTTTACAGAGTGCAGGTCAGTAGAATTGTCTTGGATATTCTGCTGAGTTTTTTGATAATTATTTCTGGGTTTTTTTTCCAAATATTTATTATTTTTCTGAAAAATGGGCAGTCATAATATTAAACCTATTACTGTATGCTACAGTGGGAAATTTAGAAGAAAACAGCAGTGGAAAAAAAAGAAAAAATAGAAACAAGATATGTTGAGAATCTAGAAATATCAGTCAAGAAATGATAAAATAAGCTTCAGTTAGACATGAATTCTAATGCACAAAGGGAAAATTACTCAGAAATACACACATGCAGAAAAATAGATGACGTCCCAAATATTTGAAAAGAAAGAATAAAGAAATAGTATATTCCAAGATGTTTGAATCAGGTAGGAATTCGTAGCAAGGTATGACAGCTTAGGCAAATGCGATATTGGTCTGCCTGCGTAGGAACATCTCATTGTGTCACAGGGAGATCATAGTCCTAGAACATAAGTGATTACGTTACAGCACAGGGACTATTCAAAAGGATGTAGACAAATTGGAAAGGACTTCACAGATGTGAAAGAAAATATATGGGGCCAGATGTTGATTAATGAGGGTTGTACTGATGTTGGCTCACTTTAAAAATTAAATCCATACACATACAACATCAATGCATAAATACAAGGGGCAAAGAATTATTGCCTGCTGAAATACGGGAAAGTACAGTTAAAAGTGCATTAGAAGGGAGTTAAAGATAAGATGAACATCATGGAATACCTCTCACAGTAAAACAGTCTTCTGGGTGAGATGAAAAGAGCTTTTTCACCTGGGGTATTTAGAACATGATTGCATGGAGGGAAGTTGTCTCACACCCCCGTGGTTTTGTGGAGGGGAGAGTTTGGGAATTTTGAACTAAATTTCTACTTAATGTGAGAACGTCAATATTTGGTCATAGGCATTGTTTAAGGAAACTGCTATTGTTCTGAAGCAGACTTAGAATGACTTTTCTAGGAGCTGAAATTCTCCTTCCCTTTTTTATATCTCCTTGTGTGACATTGAATTAACCGTCAGTGTGAAAACAGTAAATCCATTAATTATTACGGACTTTTTATTCATACCCATTTTACCAGCTAATGCGAGAGATTGGGTTGCCATGTGAGCACTGACGGACATGTAATGCTGGTACAGAAGTCCACGATGCTGCCTGTTATCTGTTGTTATTGCTAGAGCTGCAGGCAAATGGTTGGGTTGAGAGGCAGGTCCTGGCCTGGGGTGGTGGTGACTGAATGGGGCATGGAAAACTGCTAGACATGACATGAGAAATTGCTGTACATAACAGATAACAACGTTAAAAGTTCACAAAAGTGACAGTGCTGTGAGGAATGGCTGAATTTCTGTCCAGGTTTTGGCTGGGATGGAGCTAATTTTCTTCCCAGCAGCTGCTGTGTTTTGGATTTAGTATGGGATTTGGTATGGGAAGAATGGTGATAATACACTGATGTAATTAGTTGTTGCTAAGAGATCAAGGACTTTTTTTTAGCTTGCCAGGTTTTGCTAATATGCAGGTACAGTTGACCCAAACTGGACAAAGAAGGTATTCCATACCATAGATGTCATGACCAGCATGTGTGGGGGTCAGCTGGTGGGCTGCGCTCCTTTTGTTCATTCATGCTTTCATTTGTTCATTTGTTTGGTTGTTTGCTCTCTCACTTGCTCTCTCTGGAACTGGCAGTTCTGAGGTCACTGCTTGGCAAATCACTGTTCCGAGATCGCTGCTTAAGATCGTTCTGAGATCGCTCTCAATTTTGCTCTGTGATCGCTGCTCAGGACAGGCTGTATTGGTCATCACATCATCTGACTGTGAGAAATTGTGCATCTTTCATTTTATATATTCTATTACCATTATTTTTATTATCATTATTGATTTATTATTGTTATTGTATTATTATTATTAATAATAATAATATTTTCCTTTGCTTTCTGGGTGAATTGTCTTTATCTCAAACAATAAGTTTTCCTTTCTTTATGACTTTTTTCCCAAGGCCACTGGGGGTGGGGGTGGGGATTGTGTGTGAGAGCAGCTGCAGGGTATTTGGTTGTTGGCTGGGGTTAAACCACACCAATTTCATAGGAGAGTAAACGGGTATTACATGAGGAACAACCAAACTTCAGAGATAATTGAGTTATGTCTTGATTGAGTACTAAGGAGTTTTTAGGGGGTATGCACATGATTTCTCCAGCCTAATCAATAAAATAAACCAGATCTGTTCTTATTACCATACCACATGAGTTGAACGCTTAGATGGTCAGGAAGCCTGGGGTAGTAGAGGGGACTTTCCCAAACTGTTGTCACAAGGATGGTGCCTAACAGCATTGTCATCTGCTCACTGCTTTCCAGCACCTATCAAGATTGTAGAGCACTAAATTAGAGCTATATCTTTTCAGGTTGAACGGTAAATATGCCCTGAACATGAGCTGGAAGCCACAATAGGTAGACTCAATCCACCCTTGATTTCAAAACATCCTTAAAGATTTAGAACTTGGTCTGATTTGCATGCAACAGTATTAGAAACATTTATAAGTATATTGTCTATAGAAAGGTCAGAGCAATAATAGTAATAAAAGAAAACAATAACAATAGCAATAACAAATTGAAGCATTAACCACCAGTAATCACATGAATATAGAGAGGAATATGCAAGATCACAGTAACTCAGACAAGGATTGAAAGAGTTAAATCACTGGGACAGTAGAGAGGCTCATTTGATCATTCTTGTCTTTCATCAATGTCCATCAACAATTTAATCTGTAAGGCTAAACTCCATACACACATTTGCACCTCACTTAGCTATTATGCTACTCTGGGAAGTCCGGTTAAGTGGAGTAAGGCTGTCAAAGAAGTTTTTGTATCACTGACTGACATTTAAACCTAGCATGTCCCATGGGCTTTATAAAGAACACTGTTTAGTGCCAGTAACGGTACATCTTGGTGGGTGAACATGATACAGCCATGGTGAAAAAGAGAAATAGATTAAACCACAACTTTGGAAACTAAATCCTATTTTTCTGGAAAGAATAATTCTGTCCTGGATTATCCTGGGGAGGATCAGTTGTCCTGGTTTTTCTTTCTTTTTTCCCTTGGAAAAAAAAAAAAAAATGTGCTGAGTTCTTTAACTTCCATCTGAAACCACATCAGAGCTGAGCAGGAGCAACCTTGTTTTTATCAAGACTTGATCTTAAGCAATCAGGGGAGATATCTGGATTACTGATCAGAGCTACTCCAGTGCTCAGCATAACACATTTCTCTGTCTTCCATTTTGTAGTTCTTGGCCTTCATCCAGCTTCAAAGTAAACCATCATGAAATTATTCTTTTTTCCTTCTTTTTCCTTTTTTTTTTTTTTTTTTTAAGAAAATACAAACTATATTAATTACAGTAAGAATCATGGCATTATTGGATCTGCATTCTGAAAGGGATGCCAATAACAGGTCTGATGCAAAGTCCCTGATATCTGTGAGGATCTTTCCATTGAGTACATTAAACCTTAAATCAATCCCACTGGAGAAAGTTGTATGCCTTTGCTTTACACATTTATGCCTAGTCATAGTTTCCTAAATGCTGCCTTTGCTTTTGAAAATATGTCAGAAGCCTGGCTTGGGAGGTGGAGGTTTGTCTGGATGCCATTCTGTTACAGACAAAGCCAGGAAAATCCTGAATGAGCTCCAGGAAGAAAGAAATTTGCCAAGACACTAGCTGAAGCAGGAGGTTCCAATTTGTTTGGACACTATGTAATGTGTGCATGAGAGCTTCTGAGGGAGCAAGAAAAAAGGAAAAAAAGCACAAGATACTCTAGGATGGATGAATGTAATGCTTTTATCTATTTGAACATTTTGTCTCCATTAAACTATGAGACAGATCCTTTCAAACAGGATACTGGCTGTGTTGGTGGTGAGGCACAGTCTTCGAGGTGCTGTCACATTTTGGGTATTTTCACAACCTGATTGCAAGAGAGAAGGCAGATGTGTTCATATCTTGAAACAGGAAAGCAACCAGCCTGGAGCTAATTGAGCTATGTTGCTATGACTGGATAGTTCAGAGACGGGTAATTACAGCTTGATTTTCAGGGTGATTTTTGCCTAAAGTAGGTTTAGAGATCATGGAAGTGACATGAATACAGTGCTCTGGGACAATTGGGCAGGAACGGTGAAGGAGGGACAGAAATATGTTGACGTCTGAGCCTGGCCCATCCAAAAAAGACTTTTCTTCTGGGCCCTTCTATAGTCAAAAGTAAGCATTAAACATGTCAGAGGATTATTAATACCTCTTAAAATAGGTGCTCTGGGTGCATGAAGACCATCACTTTACAGCCTCTCACTTTTCTTCTGTCTGTAGAGGAAAGTTTGACATCTTGCTTAGATTTAGCAGATGAGTTTAAAGCAGTCAAAGCTAGCCTCTGAGACAGGCTCTGTTTGAGTGTAACAGGGTATAATTAGCTGGCTCTTTTCTCCCTGTTATTTTCATATTTCCCTGGAATCATCCTCTGTGGTGTAATACATGTAGGCATTAGCAGTATTTCTACAAAAAAATAAGTATAATACAACCCCCAGAAAGTTGTACTTGATTTGTTCTGGACTCTCTGAACACCAAGCTCCTGCTGTGAAGAGCTTTCAAAGAAAACAGCATGGTTAAATGTGCCAGATGAGTCCTCTTTGTCATGGATCTACTTCTTCGGAGGGGTAGTAGGAGAGGAAGGGATGAAGAGGGTGGGTTGACCATGTTGGCCATACAAAGGGATGTAAGTAAGAGTATGACTGGACGTTGATTTAAACTCTGTGTGATCAAATTCAGTGTTTAGAAATGTGAAGTAAGGAAAATCGTGATATAGCCCTCTCAACTGTACATACATTGCCACTAATGGGTCTAAATTAGATGTTATGTCACCCAGGAAAAAAATATGAAGATATTTGAATTTTGCTTAAAAGCAGTAGAGAAATCAGGTAGAGTTTAACAATCAGGAAAGAACAGAGAGGAGCCTATGAGGGGTTGTTAAGTCTCTGATGTTCTTGAGCTTGGAATGCTGCATCCGCTACTGCAGAGGTATCAACTAAATTAAGAAAAAATGACAAAGATTAGCAAAGACTGTAAAAGGTAAATGTAAATAAATCAAGATAGTAATGTCATCTCTATTTGCATGGAAAAGACACATGCTATTCTTAAATGTTAAACTTAAATTTAGTCAGACTAATGCTGGAATGCAATGCCATTCAGTGTAATGCCTTAAGGTAGAACCCATGTGAAAAAGCTGTAGAGAAGAAAATAAATGTCTGCAGAAAGATGTAATAATTTTGATTTTGTGTGAACTAGCTTTATATTCCTCATAAATGTTAGGAATTTTAACAACTGATTTTTTTATCAAGATTAAATTTAGCTTTAATTTTTCTTTTAAAAAGAAGAAAAAAAGGAAAAAGGAGGAAGAAAAATTTAAAAGAAAGAATATAAAAAGGAAAAAAGGAAAGAGAAAAAGATAAAAAAGAAAAAATAAAGGAAAAAAAAAAGGGAAAAAGAGAAAAAAAGTACGATAATAGTTGCAGACTTTTTTTTTTTCAGAAAAAAGTCCTGTCCCTAAATTTCTCACAAAAAACCCCCAAAAAAACTCTTAAATTAAATGTGCCAATTCATTAGTTTAAGAAAAATAAATAAACATAACAAAAGTTTTGAGTGCACCAAAAAAGAGGATGCTTTTTTACAATTACTTCCCTCAGTCAGTCAAGGTAGTGGTCTCAGAAAAATCTGAGAACTACCTTCTTACATTACCTACCCCTTTGATTGAGCTTCTAATCCTCAAAACCTGAATGAAGAATAAATTGTGTAACATCTGCGTAACAGTACCATAGCTGTGCTGTGCACCAGAGAACCTGTCACTCAGGGCAGGGTGTACTGTGGAGCAGAGTGGCTGGGAGGATCAGATTTTGTGAAATATTGGGGGAAAAAAAAGGATGGATGGGGAAGGCCGTAAAAAGAAACTGAACAAAACAAGAAATACATCTTATAAAAGCTTTAATCATCTTAGGATTTTCAAACCTCGTCTCATTATTTTAATTCTTCCACATGCCATGCCGAAAGCTTCAACGTTGCACATACCAATAATTAAATACTGGATTCCAAAAATTCTTTTTTCTTTTTTTCCCTTCCCATTTCAGGTAACTTGTGTCTGACTCCTTAAATGTTTATTGAAAGTAACTAATATTAAGCATTTCAGGTCTTGCTCTGTCTCTGTGTATGTTTTTCTTCAAATAACCACTTAACTTGAGTTTAGCCTTGACCTCTTTATGTGATTTTAGTATTTCATTTATCTAGCCACAATGAATCTTGCACTAAAAGGGACAGGGCCTGCAGAAATACAAGATTTTATGAACTCCAGATAGAATAAACATATTCTAGCTTGCAACAAATTGTCATTTTCATGAGGGTTAGGAACAGAGCTTGAAGAATTTAATGAGCTTTGGTAATATTCATCAGTGACTTTTCTCAATTGAAGTGATATATTGAAGATATTTTGTGTACTGTGTGTTCATTTATGAAGACTTTAAGACAGCTTGTATAAATCTACATATGGGAAGCTATAGCTACAGAGAAGTAAAATGTTATGGCTGGTGACTTGAGATTTTATAATATTAAGTAATGTCCTGGAATTACTATTTTTGCATGACTTTTACTGAATCTTCAAAACATCCTTTCAACAGTCTCGACAACTATTGATGATTAAGTCTTTCGAAAGGGCTATTTGAATGTCTGGTACAATAAAGCCCTGGTTCTGTCCAGTGTGTTTCTATGTTACTGTAATTATGTGTTTAAAAAAACCCTCTCTCTGTAAATTTTTGAATGTTGTGTATGCAGATATAACAATAGATTAAAAGAGTCCTTCAGGATGCTCACTCTTTGTCTTAGCAGAAAAAACATCATGTACTCTAAGGCACACAACATTTTGTGGCATAATTGAGATATTCTGAAAGTTGTAGATTTAAGTAAGAAGTTACTTGAATGTCATTATAACCAGGGCCGAGCACAAAGCAGAAGAGCTGACAAATGCCGTGTCTGCACCATGTTGCTTGGTGCAGAAGAAACATGTTTCTTCTTGCTCCTCCTGGCCCAGTCAGCCAACTGTTGCTTCTCACTCAGTCCATTCTGCCTCTGTATGAGACCATGTCATGGCCTGCCCACTCAATTCAAGCCAGCTAATTGCTTATAATCAAACGGAATTCTTTTAGCCCCAGAGAGGGAGGCTTGTGCTTTAGGTCTTACTGCGTAGATTCAAGAGAAAATCGTGTGTGGGAAAATAATTCAGAAGCCTGGAGAGAGCAAGGTATCAGCGAGTAAAAAGTTTAAGACTTCAAAATTGACTAGCAACAAGAAAAAATGGGAGCATAAAACAGAAACAAAGTTATACCTGGGGCATAAGGAAGGAGAGAAGAGGTAAGTGAGCAAATGAGTAGGAAATGGAACTTGTATAAAAAGGCTGAAAGATGTCATATAGTGATAACAAAGTAAAATGCCTTAAAAATGAGCATAGCCCAAAGATTACTCAGTTAGACACGTGAGCAAAAGGCTGATGCAGGGATCCAGGTCAGGAAGCTGTGAAGAGATTTGAGCAGAGATGAGACAAATCTGAGTCCATTCAGTCAAACCACCAATACTTCTTGGAGACTGAGTTGAATTTGGAAAAAGCTCCAAACCTCAAGTTTTTCATTTTGGTTCCAAAATAAGATTTGGCAACTCTGAACAGGAAAGGATTTATTTTCGTCACTACTACAAACAGGGAAAAGTCAAAATGTGGAGGCTAGAATAGGGGGATGTTGAATGAGAGCTGGCCAGTAGAGAAACAGAGAGTAATTTGGTAGAAACTGTAAATAGAAAGGGTGAAAATGAGAAAACTCTATGGGAAACCAGGCAGTAACAGGCCACTAAATTATGAATGCAGAGGGAGAGGCAAATGTTATGTTAAAGAAACTGAACTTCCTGTGCTTTTAAGTTGTGGTCATAGCAAAATCTGGACTTACTAAATAGGCTGCATTTGCCTTGTAGGGTTCCACGACATAAATAAAATGACACATGTAACATGCCACTCTAAAATGTGAAATTATTGTAGAACGAGAATTTGAACAATGAGAAACAGCTTCCACTTCCACTTGAAATTTCCTGTGTAAAAAGGCCTCAAGATTTGTGTTAGTTCCCTCTTCTTTAACAGTTACACATAAATAGGCCAAACAGTCATAATCAATGTTTCTTGCTTGGTAAACTTCAGCAACTTCATATATGCAAAATTTGTAAAGTAGGGTGAAAAAAGAATTATACATTAAGATTTTTATTTACAGAAATATCAATAGCATTACTTAAAGGACCAAAAGAATTTTCCCCTGATGACATCAAAGAAGAGGATCTTCAAAGAGAAAGAGAATTCCTATATGTAGTAAAACTGAGGAAATCCCAATTCTTAGCTCACAGAGCCTGGTACAGTTCAGCAGATCTATGCTAATTTAAAATAGTGAGAAACTGGCCATTAATTTCTCTGTCCCTTTGCAGCTTTCTGTCCTGTAAGAATTACAGAAAAGTACATTACTGTTGAAAAATACATAAACCTCTACTGAAGTATGTATTTCATGACATTTAACTAAGCTTGTGGAAGTCCCTCCTTGTAATAGAATAAAAATTACCACTTGTTCTGCATTTGCCATCCATAAATCTCAAACCACCTTTCTAGGAGGCAGTGTCATTGCCTTTTGACAGACAGTGAGACGAAGGAGTACTAAAATAAAGCAAGTTACCCAGGATCACCCCAAAAAACACCAGCTTCTACTGCTTCTCCAGTTAGGAAATCGTGTCACAGAAAATACAGAGGCAAGGCTGCAGGGATACTCTGAAGCTTTTCTGTCTGCAGAATTATTTAGAGGATTTCTGCAACTCTGTGGTGAAGGTAGAGGATGATATGTGTAAGTTTGGACTGAGAGAAAAGGCTCTGCTTGTCTATACAGACTAGACCCATCCTGTTAGTCTGGATTTCAGTCACTTTCACAGAGAAGAAATATGTTTAACAGGGGCTACTGAAGGCGAAGGAGGGGGAGGATTAGATCCATGAATCCTAAAACATACTAACCTCCTTTTATACTTTTTCACTCTTGAATCTGAGCTTTGGGTTTCTTGATGCAACTGTTTTGTGGCAAGAGCACAGCAACCCCAGTTTATCAGCACTGCTAAGAAGCACAGTAATAAGTCACTACAGAAATATTTATTACCTACCAGTAACTGCTGGTAATTGCTGAAAAAACAACCCGAAAGACATGTCTATGCTCTTGCTGGAACGACTCACCATGATGTAATTCCCTAAGCACCTCCACTAGGAGACAGTAGTAAAAACTTATGAACATGTTCTCCATGTTAACATTCTTTCCTTCTCTCTTTAATACAGCTGAAAAAAATAGTAGTGTGCACCCATAAATTCTCAACAAAACAAAATCAGTTGCTTCAAGTGGGCACAGCAATGCAGAAGGACAGATTAGAAAGTCCTGTAATCTGTAACCATGTTGCAATTTTTTCACGTTCTGTTGTCAAGGAGTTTAATTCATAAATGCTTTCTTCACTTAGTGTTTAAAGGCATTAACACAGAAATGGACTCAATTCTACAACTGCTGTGTTGTCAAGCTGACAGAAAAGCTTCTGATGGAATAAAACTAAATCCCTGTTTTGGGTATATTCACACAATATTTGGGAAAGCACTGAACAACTTCATACACCTTTTGCAGCAGTAAGACATGACTAAAGCTTGGGTTGAGGTTTTGAGCGATGTTGTGAGCTTACCACTGCCTAAAGGGAAGCCCCACTGCCTCCACCCACAGCTCCTCCCTCCCACCCTGCTCAGGAGAGGGGGAGCAGTAGCACCTCCCAGTTTCACCACTGCCAAACTATCAGATTGGCCAGGACTGGGGCAAAATCACAGCTGTGGAAGCTGCTCTGTTAACTCTCATAGGCAAACTGTTGTCCTAACAGGGCAAGAAGGCTTTAATTACCTTCCCTCCTCCCCACATCTCTCCCCTCATGGCACACTTAGCAATTCCCAACTCATCTGGCTAGTTTCAAACCCATATTTACACCAACTGGTTAGTTTTGTCCTATTAGCTTGCAGACCATTTAAACCATCTGGTTTTCCTCCAGCATGTCCTAGACGCCTGACCCCAATGATCCCTGTATTTGAAGTTCATCCATGTCTGAAGTAACTGTTTTTAGAGGTGACAATCCTAATTATCACTCGCTGGTGTGCGCATGGTCCCAGATCATGCAATGTGGTTACACGATGCCTGTGCATCTTCTCCCCTCCACTACCTCCTGCCACATCTGAGACAGGGGTATACAATCTCTGCTATATATATTTAGCACAATCCTTGAACATATATATTCAGCACAGTGCTACTGAATAGTCACATTTTGCAACCACACCAAAAAAAAAAAAAAAAAAAAAAAATGTTTTGAGTTCTAGTACAACTTATTTCTCCTACACTATTTATCTAACTACAAAATGTGATCTTTTTTCCAGGAACAGTCTCACAGTAGAGAGTGCCTGGGTTTGATTTCTAGGGATTCTTGGTAAAATTCTTACGTGACACCATCTCAGGCCCTCACCCAGAAACCTGGGTAAATAAACTGCCCCATCTGAGTGTTCAGAGTAAGAAATACTTCCTCATTTAAAAAACATAAGGTTGCATAAAGGCACTTAAATGAACAGAATTTTATCTGGGGAAGTATCTATAAAGCATTATCCTGAGAAACCTAAGTAATTAACAGAAGGTGAGACTACTGTCCCCAAGGCCCTGCCCTGGTCCTCAACTCTTCTTGCAGCAGTAATGGGCAGTCAAGGTTATGGGCACTGTCCTCCCCCCTCCAGTTACATCCAACTCACACAACTCATTATCCAGGCTCAAAAACCAATTTGAGGGCAGTTTAAATCTCCTGGCCCAAGTCAGAGGCACTGTTTGTAGTAATGTGTGGGCTGTGTGGGATCCTCAAGGACAAGTTATTGCATCATAGATGGCTTGGGAGCAGGCAGGGGGTGGGACAAGTAGTTCTGGCAATGTAGCAGCTTGCTGCCCAGCATCCTATCTTTCCTCCCTTACAACTTTCTGCATCCTTCTCCCCAGAAAATCCTCACTTCTGAAAAAACACACAGATTTGTTGGACATAAATGCACTCACTCAATGTGTAACCTGCAATTCTGATACTGCTAGATGGAGCTTAACCTAACACATACACAGGGTAACTTGCACAGAGGTAGCAGAGAGATGTGTCATGTAGGCAGCTCCATCACTGGATTCAGGGAGTGACCATCAAGCCTAGAAGGTTGGCACCACCCTCTGAAGGTCGTGTCGTTTCTGTGAGCTTTTCTACCCACCCCCCAAAAAATACCAGGCTTGTCTTGCCAGAGAGGAGATGTCAGTGAAATCTCTATGTTGACAACTGCTCCAGGTGAGCTCCATCATTCCACATCTTCCAGTTGCCACCTCGTCTCCTCTTGCCTTCCCATTATAGCCACAGTTCTGTCACCAGTCTGCTGCCAGAGCATCAATCTGCCCTGCAATACTAACAGTCTAGTGGGGCAGTTCTTACAGTTTTTTGATATTTTTTAGAATAAATTCAAGACATCCTATGGGAAGTATTGACTGAATATTAGTTTTTTGAACACAAGACACTTGAATTATTTAGTTTTCTGAGATGCAGACTGTTACCTGTATCATTTCACTAAAGGGAAGATATGGACTCAGTCTCTAAAATTAACCTGTCTGGTTTGGGGGTTTTGTTTGTTATGGGGTTTTTTTCTGCCTATATTTTCCCAAAGAAAGCATTTTTTTTTTTTTGGCATCCAGTAACTCAGGTAAATCTTAATATAATTATATGTGAAGAAAAAACCCTTTTCTAGCCTAGGAGCTTTCTTTTGCTGAAAATCAAAGGACATTTTGCCAAAAAGAAAGAAGTGAGAATATTTCCATACAAGGTCACACTTACCTAAATAAATCACAGCCAGCTTCGCGTTCCAGACTCTATTTATATTTTGAGCCAGGGAACATCTGTTTAATAGTGGGTGGTCATGTAACAGTTTCATAGACAACAGAGCCATCCTAACACTCTTGGAGATGTCAGGAAGGGACTTATCCTGAGGTCAGTGAGCTGTAGAGATGTAAACGGGAGGAGAATCAGACCCACCATTCTGGAAGTTTCTCTTCTTAGAAGCCAAATAAAACCACATGCTAGGAACTACATGGCAAAAGACAGATTTTCCAGGAAAACTCTTACTTAAATTATAAAGTATGAGCCAGAAGCCCATGACAGTTCCTCAATAATAGCTGAAGCAATTTCTGCATAAATAGATGAGAAAGACTCAAGATATGTCAACATCTTCACAAGGCAGTAGAGTTCTGTCTCCCAGTGACTCCCAATGGTTGGATGAGGAGCACAGAGAAGGCACAGGCCACACTAGTTTCTACAGGTCAGTCGCCTTGGTAAAGAATTAGCAAAGAAGATGAAAACTGTATAATTTTGAACATGGAGGTAACTGAGATCACAAACATTATTAGAGCTGAACAGTATTATTCTCCTCGATCTGTTGTCCACAGGCTGCTGCCACTTGTAGACCCATCTGACTTCACTATTGAGGGACCCTTGGTCAAGCATAACTCTCTCTGGCCTAAAGTCAGTCTCTTGTGCACACACCCTGACCCTTTCCACAGCACCCAAAGAACCGAGAATGTAATCCTTAGCACCCAGTGTGCTGAGTGAGATGCCAGAGGAAACAGGAGAAGAGGTCATTGCTGACCGCTGCCTTCTGCATATTTGAGGTGCCTCATTTATGTCAGATTATGTATCTTCTTTCATTTGGATTCTTTTGCTGGAAATGTATGTCTACTGATTTCATTTCAGAAGGTCAGAGAAGGCAGGGGGTGAGCAGAAATGATGCCTGTAGCAGAGCTGCCTTTCAGTCTTAAACATTTCTGCTAAAACCCTCTTCTGGAATACAAATATCTTGGTTGTCAGTCTGGTCCTTTCTCTTCCTGAACGGATCAAATCAAGCTCTTCCTCCTGTCAAAGGCTGTTTGTGTATTTTTCATTAAAATGTCTGAATAAACAGTCTGTGGTAAATAGAAAAAGAGACATTTTCCATCTTTGTTGCCTCAGGTGAATGTCTCAGCTACCAGGCTAAACAGTGTAGCTCTCCCATGCTAAATCTGAGCCAGAGAATCCTTTCCTATCTCATGAAAAGTGCAGGCATTGGAAGCATCTAATTCCAGAAATCCTGTTGCTGTGAGCTGGGCAGTAGGGTTGTGCGTTAGAATCCATTTGATTCTGTAAGTCCACTTTGTGCAAGGCAGTCTGACAAAATGTTTCTAGACTGAAGGTGAACACCTTGCTTTCCAAGGTTCCCAAAAATTTAGGTATGAAAAGGACAACAAACTGTTCTGTGTTGTGAAGCCTGAGACATTCTACTACTGCCGGCCTCAGAATTTAAGACTTTTGATGAACTTTAGATTTGGACATCTTCTAGCTTTACATATAGGCAAGTCCAATATATGAATTTTAAGGCTCATTAATCCCTAACTCTTGCTTCATTTCTTTTGTGTGGCTAAGAAACTTCATTAAAGGAGAAGAGCATGCCAACAGCCTAGCTTCTTAAACTGGGGGAGCTGTGAAAAATGCATTCTTGTGAAAGTCCTGTTGCACTAAAACAATTCTAGGACATGGGAAAAAAAGGAACTTTGCTATGAAAAGAAAAATATTTGCCCATTTTTTATGTTTCCTTTGCTGTTTCAGTTACCTGGATATGAATGGGCCTTATTGAAAAATTAATAACAAGAGCTTATATGGGAAATATCCATAGGATTTTGTATATAAACCATTCTTGTCTAAAGGGTCTGATAAAACAGCTGGTAGATATTAAGAACCAGCATTCCCTATACACAATAAATAAGTACTATAGTATCCTACAATGATATCCTAGAACACTGTAGTAGTATTGTTTTGGGCTGCATGACCATAATCTCAGTTCTTATAAAACAACATAACTATACCATTCAATGCTAATTTAAACTGGTTGAGGATTAGACATACAGAGTGGGGGATTTACCTTAGTTAAGTCAAATCTGAAATGCCATGATAATCAATAGGAACAAGATGTGATTCACTTGACCTGTTTTAGATACCTAGATAGGTTCAGGCTAGCTGCCTTCTAACAGTGCCTGTTTCTCACTATTGACCACAAAGACATCCCAGGGTGATCAGCTCAGATGCAGGCATCTGCACTGTGGTGTCTTTTACTAGTAGTAGAAAAAATGCAGTAGAGATTCACTGAGGGAATTGTATCAGACTCACCATTTCTGAGTAGAAGGCCAGCAAAATGTGAGTAAGCATTATTTAAGTTCTACTTAAACCTCAAAGTAGGCAGCCAGTGCACACATGAGCTCACACACAGGAGCTCTGCGCTTGACATCATTTCAGTACTATACAAGTAACCCTTCTCTCCTGTCTGCGTAGGAGTTTAACGTGTACTATTACAAACCATTGTTGTGATAACAGGGATTCTCTGACCATCTGCTGTAACCAAGTTTCAATAACCTGGGAGAGGCAGCATGACAAAATCACCCCTGACATATACTGGCGTGGGGCTGATTTTGGCCCTATGTGTGTCAGACAGAAGTTTAGAATAAGGATTCTTTGTTCGCTTCTCTGATAATCTGCTTCAACTGTTCTCAGAAATAACTGCTAACGGCAGATTCACTCCCACCGCTCAGCTTCTCTTTTTCTTTTAAACTGAACCAGACCTGACAGACAATGTAAAACCCTCAAAGCAACTCTAATCCATTTCCAAAAGATGCCTCAGACTGTACGGTAGCCCAGGATTCTGTTTTGAATAAACCCAAGCTCATGCTCTTTGCAACTGAGTATTTCTAACGTAAGTGCCTGCAAGGAGGAGGAGGGGAGAGAGGCTCATTAATAATCATGATGGTTTCAGTATTGCATAACTCGGTCAATTTGATCATCCACTGTGCTTTATCAGGTTTGTTTTATGGCAGTTTGCCTGTGTCTGTACAGTTCCCGTTTTGGGGAGCTTTTAGTTCCTGGGAGCTTTCATGCTATCCCCACTTCTAGCACTGTAAACCGGCGGCCTGCTGTTTTAATCACGCCTCTCTTTTTCCAATGTTGTTTGCGCCCTGGTACAACCCATCTGCCTTGAATCTAGTGCTCCACTGGGGCTGCACACATCTGCCAGCCAGACTACCTTCGTACACAATTACTCAATCCACCGTAAGGCTCTTTAATAGGAAACAAGTGTGACAACGGCAAGCCCTTTTTTCTCTCGCTCTCCCTCTCTCTT
>KL285418.1:38390-49536 GCA_000699545.1 Podiceps cristatus
TGTAAACCACATAGTCAAACCTCCCTAATAGAGATGAAGCTTGATAGATCCACCCAGGTGTAGGTGAAATGGTAGAGCCTCAAGCGTAATAGATGCCGTGCTCTTGTGCTGAAGTTCAGCACGGTGTCCTGAAGGGTTGTCTAGCAGCAGTGAGATGGGTTGCTCTTTGCACAGTTACAAAGTCAATGAGCTTCCTCCAGCCTACATGTATGACTAATTTAGAAAGCAACCTGGATCTAGGTGAGCGCTGCAGAACTGCCTCTTCTCTTCAGTGCACGGACAAAGCACAGCACACAGTAAGTGGAAAATTTGCGTTTCTTTATTTTGCTTGGGAGTTAATTAACTGTGTTTACTTTTGAGGGAATCCTCTAAAGGCTGGTACAGAAATGAAGCAGAATAATGTTTGCATGCCGATCCCCTGTGTATTTCTTCCCGTTTCATTTTACACCGTGCCCTTGTCCTGCCACTTCAGCCTGATCGCTCAGACCATACAGCTGGTCTGAAGCAGCTCTCTTATCTATAACTGAGCTATATAATGATATCAGTCACACGTAGGTCCATTTCTCTAGTAAGGTATGTGTCTGTACAATATCTGATTACTGAATAGAAGTATGGTTTAATCATTTTTATTATGCACCAATGAAAAATATTTAAATGAAGAAAAAAGAAAAATACTCCAAATCTCCTCATTTTTTATGTTTTTTTTTCTTGGGGGGGGGTGTGCTTAGAGGGAGAGAGAGGGGAGGGAAAGGAGGAAGCAAGAATTAGAAATGTTAGGCATTAAAAAATAAAAGCAATTTAACCTGAAAAAGCTGTGTTATTTTGTTTACCAAACCATTGATTCAAAAATACTGAGAATGTTGCCAAACTATAAACTAACAAACTGTATCAACTACAGTGATAGTAAAGCTTGAAACAAAAAAAGAGGGTCGCTTGTCTAAAATGTAAGAGGTATATTAGAACCAGATGTACAGAAACTCAACTTTGACTCCTCAGTCTTTCATGCTTGGTTTAAAGCAGCCTTAAAATTGCCTTTACTTTGCATTTACAACTTTGGATTCGCTGTTAAACTGCGCTTGAACTTGAAGTCAAGATTTGATCTTAGCACACACATATTCTTCGAGCCTCCTACCAGAGATTTACTTTGCTATTGGGAGTCTGTTTACTACTGTACCATATATCCTGAAGCACATTAACAAGCTTGCTGTGATGGACTTTCAGGTGGAATGTCAGCCAATGTAAAAGAATGTGTCCGTTGCATATACAAAATGTTCTGCCTGAGAAATAAACACATGCAGTATAAAAAGGGTCTGTGGGCATCCCAAGTAGATGATGACACAGTGTAAGAATGCATACCAGAAGTCTGTCTGAATTTATTTTCTGAGAGATCCGATGAGATGACACTTCATACTTTAGACTTAATTTATTCTCAACTATTACCCAGGTTGGTGGCTGTTGTCAACACTGGAAGTGGAACAAATGAGTCTGCACAGTTATGCCCATAAAATGCTTTCACTAGTCTTCTCTTCTGCAGAAGAGTTATTTTCTTTGCTCTTGGACAGACAAGTATATATGGTCCTTTTAATTAGCCATGGCTTTAGGCTGCTACAGTTATCTTTTGTGCATAATAGCCATTAGCCTAATTCTGCTGCTGAAAAATATCCGTTCTGTTAACAGTAAGCTTCTAAATATGGCAATTTAAAAGGGATGGAGTTGGAAGCATAGGAAGGTAAAGCAACCTTCTCAGAAGAAATATTTAGACCTCTAGTTGCTGGCATCAGACAACGGTCAACGTCTACCCCCTACAGGGAGAGAATCTAATTTCATTGTGCCTCCTCCAGCGCATGAACGCTGTAGTAGTTCAGTTCATACACTCCACTAGTGCAGTTATTCTCTGGCTCCAACAACTGCCCCTTAATGGCGAGGTCAGACTGTGATTAATAGAAAGTCATTTTCAAAGAACTGAATCACTAATAAATAGCATAACTAATAAATAGCAATAGGCATTTTCTCCCTCTTCAACTTAACCCAGTGGAAAATGGCTTTTTAGACTTTAAGCGCTTTTCTTTCACAGTTGCAAAGTGCAAGTGTGAATTCACAAGAAATTCCTGCTTACCTTGTATCAGCTGCATAATGTATGGATCTTGAATACAAGTTTGCAACAATCCATACACAATTATAGTACATAAAAAATGGTCCTGGATATGGCATTATAGCTGTGAGCTTAAGGTACAACAGGTGAGGTGATAGAGTTATGTGGCACATTCGCCCTGTCATACTCATATCCAGTACTCTGACAGTATTTAGATCAAAACAAATTACTGTTTTTTTCCAGTCTAACAAATTTTGAGTAGTACTTTATCCTTTGATTTCAATGCAACTCATTGCTCTGTAAGGCATTTGGGGATAGGAACAAGAAAGGATGAAGATGGTACCAAGCAGTTTCTATTTACATAAACAAACATGAAAAAAATTATCCCAGTTTGCTAGCCAATTTAAATCAAGAAAACTAAAAAAGTGTCATGTGTTTTGATCATATACACTGTATAACTATTGGTTCTTAATGTATATTTTTTTTAATTTAGACATGTATTTGCATGTAAGTTACAGTATTATCTATTATTTAGTATTGCATTTTTACAATGGAACAACTTTTAAATATTTTAAATAAGCATCATGTGATACCTTTTCTTCCTATTTGTTTTTTATGACTGTGAGTTTTGAGTATGTGCAGTGTGACCATGTAATTACTTCTTTTCTCTCTTTCACCATCTTTCTGATATATACATGTGCATACATACACATACACTCAGAAGAGATGTTATGCCCTATGTTTTCTCACAACTTTGAAATGGAGCCTTGGATACTTCAAGATCTCTTCTGTTGGCTTCAGTGGCTAAAATAATTTGAACATGAAAAATATGGCATTTTTATATGATAGAGCTTAATCCTGACCTCAGCTACAACTCATGAATCTAACAGTTCTGGGTTTATGCATAAACTTGATTGTCATTACCCTTACCCAAACAAAAGCAAGTAACAATATATTGAGTAACAATATATATTTCTGATACTAATTATTAGTTAGCATTGACAGTGTACTTTACAGCACTATGTCAGTTACTGGAATTACTATACCACCCACTTTTACAATTAATTTTATATGTGAAAAAAAAAAAAAAAAAAAAAAAAATCAGGATCTGCAAAAATACCCAGATCTGAAAGCACAAGTTATTCAGAGCTAAGGTTGTTGTCATTAGATCTCTTGTTTAAATGCATGAATACAACCCTAGGAGGCTGAGTTTAGGCACAGACATTTGAGATTTTTTGCTATATTAGTTCCATGTTCAACCAAGGGCTCAATGGCAAATTGTCAGTTATACTTAAGATTTATAATGGAAGCATAATGTCTAACACTTCAGTAATCTATAGTAATAAAGAATTTGTTAATTAATCAGTAGTCATTTTGGAAACATTTTGTTAATAGACATAATTTGACCTTATTGTTTACTAACAAAACTTCACTGAAGACATAAATGTTAAGCGAGTCTTTTTTCTTTCTATAACTACCATTTATACAGAAGGCTTTAATTTTACTCCCATTTGCTAGTGTAGTGGAAGCTATAGGTATTGTATGACACAATGAATCCTGTATTATCTTCTTTGATACTATTACTCATGGCTGCTAAAGATTTAATGAGTCTTAAACTGAAAAAGATGTAGAAAAAGTGCTTATAGGCATAACAATGTGTTACTGATGAGCATCAAAAGATTACCAGGACATTAGCTAGGGTTACAGGAAAACCTCAAATCATGTATATTCCACAAATCCAAAATATTTTCCATAAGCAATCACTGAAGAAAATTTCTCTTCATCTGTATTATGATTCTTCATATAAAGCATCAATTCTAAGCTAGTTCAGATCTTTGTTCTGCTAAGGCCAACGTTCCACAAGACTAGTCAGCAAGCATTGCTAGTGTAACTTACATTAAAATCACCCTAATTATTTACATCAGTACACTGCAGATCTGTAAATTTTACTTTCCTAAGTCTTGGTTACTTCTGTGAGTTTAGGTAAAAATCATTTGATTTTCCTTCTTCTTACATTAAGTATTAATGCTGATTTGATTCATGAACTGTTACTTAAGAGGGCATTTTAGGTACTGCCATGGAAACTAAGCCTTTGATCTAGAAAGCTTATGTCCATTGATAATTAGGTTTTGGTAGTGAATGCCTGACACATATTTTTTAAATAATGTTTAATACCAAGTAGGTCAGATTTGAAGATAAACCAATATTTTAGGTATCTGGATACAATAAAAGATTTCTTGATGCTGTCTATAATAAAACTAAATCACCTCAAGTAAAAAAAAAAAAAAAAAAAAAAAAAATTTTTTTAAAATTTTGTGGGCTTTTAAAAAAATTATAAGAAAAAAAAAAAAAAAAAAAAAAAAAAGTTTTTCAAAATTTCTGGTGCATTCAGACAATGATTACATTTTTTGTCTGGGTAATCTGTATCAGAATGAAAGTCTTAAAATACCATAAAACTGTTCTTTTCATTTATTTAACTCAGTGGTATGACAATAAAGAGGTGTTGATTTGTTGATTGTTAACAATTTTATCCTTAATATATGGACTTGAGGATGTTCACAAAAAGTGCTTATATGAAATAATGTTGTCATTCTGATTTATTATTTTGATATTCCAGCACCAGCTTATCAAGTGGGTTTTTTTCATAATTACTAGTAGGTTGGTTTTCAACAGAGTTGAGCAGCTTGGATGCTAATGTCACTAGATACAAACATTCAGGAATAATGGAAGTAAAGCTGCAGGAAGAAGTTGAAAATCACGTTTTTCTAGACCCAACCTGGATATTACCCTTTTCGTACTATGAGGCATTGGAGGGCAAATGTTATTAAAACAAATAGCAAAACAGTACATTTTAAGAGCAACATGCCTCTGTCCTTGTTCTAAAAATGTGAGTTCACTTGAAATGATTAATGAGAAAGTCTTTCTGGGCTTTTTTTACTACTATTCTTTAAAGGGTGATAAAGATATATGAACCCCATGATATGCACAAATCCCATGCACAGTGACGACGAGTTTGATTCAGTAGCTTATACTCTGGTGTAAAACCTCAGAAAACAGTGCTAAGGAAACCATGAATCAGAATAATTTATTTTTCATTATTCTTTTCCTTTAAATTTAAGAGTGAGAAAAAGATACAACTAGACTAAACAGCAGGATTGTTTTGTGTTTTTTTCCAAATCTTATTTTGGGTTTACTATATCAAATTCAACTCAGGTGTTATCTAATTTTCTTCCTTGGAATTAACAGCAGGGCTCAATCTTTATTTTGAACTGTTTTAAAGTAACACCAACTATGAGTTTTGTTACTCTGAAAACTTTGAAATTAAAAACCTGTAAAATTGGGACAAATTGGCCAATAATACTGCACACAGGAAGGGCTGAGGTCAAAAAATGTGTTTGTTAAATTTCCAGAAGTTTGTGCTAGACTTTAAAAGCTCCATGAATGTAAACCAGTCTTTGAAATATCAGCACAGCAAATTCACATGGTGCATATCACAGATGTGTGTCATACCTGCGTAATAACATTAGTGTTACCCTCAAAATTTACATTGGAGAAAATGAAAGAAACATGCATGGTACAAAGTAATGTGATTTTTACTGGATTTTTTTTTACCTCTGCAGGTTTCCTCACAGTGCAAATAGACCCTTCCATCTGGTGGTTCAGTTTTAGTGATGTTGGTTTTTAAACCATAGGCCTTATATGCCCCAAAAAACAGAGACTTTTTTCCAATACAATGGCAATATGAGAAAAAACCCTATTTTTCTAAATCAAGTTTTGTAAAACTCCTGAAGAACTAGTTTATTCGCAAGCCCAAATATATTCCTGTTCCAATGTAAGTCTTGTAGTTGACTCGCTGAGTCTGACACATTTACTGTCCTAGTCGAGATTTTGAAGAAGAAAAAAGAGTCTTTATAGGGACACAAAAGTTACAGAGAAGTATATCATCAACAAAACCACCTCTGTCCCATGCAGAATCTTCCAACATCACCACAAAAATTCTTCCTAGTCCAACTTGCCCTATCACAAAATGGGGCATTCACCTCATGGTCCTGGGCATCATGCTTTAAGAATACCACTGAAGCAGCTAAAAACAGACATCACAATATTTTACGTGTATCAAGATGAAAACAAAATTATACTCACATTTTAGGGCCACAGAGTTGCCACATGAAGCCTTATGACTCTCCAAGCTAAATAATAGGAGGAATGGGTGTGAACAGGGTCTGAGGGCAGTGGTGCGCAGGGATTTTTGCTCTGTAGGGCAAAGTCTATTCCTGTTTGCCTTGATCAGCAAGACAAAAAGACTCATCTCTGACAGATCTTCCATCGGTTAATGCACAGCTGAAAAGCGATACAGTGTTGTGGTTTTGATTTATAACAAGGATAGGATAGGATAGGATAGGATAGGATAGGATAGGATAGGATAGGATAGGATAGGATAGGACAAGAGTCACTCTACTTGAAAAATAATCACACTTTCAAACTTATTAGTGGAAAAAATTTGATAGACATGGTGTTCGTTTCCCTTTGATGAAGTAGAGATTTGAGAAGGCTGTGCAGATGGCCAACACTACAGATAACAGCTCTGTCAGGGCTCCTTTCACATCCTCAAGGACACAGTAAAGCTTGATAGTCCATGGATCAGTGCTTCCATGTCTTCACAGGCCAAATTTCCACAAGTTGATGAGTGTATATGTGAGGTGGCAGGGATATACCAAGCAAAGCTCTGTTTGTTATCTCATTGATTTAGTTGTGGTTCCTTAGTCCATCCATTTGTCCTGTTACAAGAAACTCCTTCCAAGTGACATTACTTGGTGGCCATTTTAGCAGAGTGAGAAAAAAGATTTAATGACATGTCAAGTGAGCTACTCTGTTATCACTGCAATGGCTCCCTTCACACCAGGTTTAAGGCACATTAACAGGGTATTGTGGGAAAGCAGACACAGCTGATGCCCATGCCGTATTGGATCTATGAAAAAACAGATAACTGCTGTCTCCAGAGACAAAATTCTGCCAAAACTCACAATGACTTCCGTAGTGCTTGGATTTAGCATAGGGTTTTGATTTAGCACCTTTATAAAGAGTTAAATGTATATATACTTGCATTCATAAAAGTATACATCAATCACACTTCACATGGTTAGATTTAAGATCTAACAAATTTACTTATTGTTAACATTTACCAGTATTTTCATGACCAATCACAAATTTGATGAGGGATGACAACACTCATTTGCAGCAATTAATACAGTCTCACAGAAAGCAAGGTTTTATGAATCTGATAATCTCAAGTGTTTTGGGTTTGTTTGGGTATAAAAATGCCAGTGGCTACTTGTCAAAGTTCATTTGTAAATTGAAATTGTTTTTAAGTTCTACACCTGCAAAACAAGTGTTCAAAACTTGTAAAGTTCTTTATAGATATATTTTTTTGGCCTTCAGATATGGTGGAAAGCATCCAAGACAATTTTTTATGGCTGAATTATAAATACTTGAAAAATGGAGTTTGTAATGAAAATGCTGACACAGCTTTAATTATTGCAGCATGAATGATTTTATTATACACTATCCACAGTGTCTATACATACAAAGTACATGCTCTAGCGTTCTAATATTTCGTTTAAGAAAAAAGCAATTACTTAGCAGATGTAGAGAGCTAAGCATAAATAGGCTGAACCAATACCTTTATGCTGTTTGAAAACCTATATGGAATGTTATTACCACATAAAAGGGTTTATACTTTAGAAGACTCAAAGGTACAGAGAACCAGCTAAAGCAATAAACTGCTCTGATGTACTTAATTAAAAAGCTTCAAGTTACTGAAGTCAATTGAAAAACAGAAGGTTTGATTCTTTAAGGTAATTTTGTCCTCTCTTGTTAAGTGCTTATCAAGTGTTAAAGAATTAAAATGCCGTCCCAGCAGTTTAAATAGAGAATAATTTGCTTTTCTTCTATTGAAGGCAATTCTTTATGCTGTCAGCCTAGACACATGTAATAAAACAGGAAATGTGGATGTAATTGGGTGACACGGTTGGGTTTAATTTACCTTTAATTAACCAGAATTGTAAAAGAAGCTGGGAAATCAGTATTGGGACATTTCAGAAAATCATTTTTTAATGTCAATCTCTTTACATAAAGCTGGAAATCTTTGCAAAGAGAAGTAGATAACTGATAAAATATATTCTCAGTTTATAAGCACAAGGTTTCAGTGTAGGTTTTGTCTCAGTCACATGAAAGGCCAACCTCTAGATTGGTTTTGGTAGTGAAACTAGAAAAAATATGAAAAAGAATGCGTTTCTGAAAATTATATTTCTATAATGTTCAGTTTTATTGCTGTTGTGCATGATCCATTTTAGACAAATAAGGTTTTATCTTGTGTTCAGCTTTTCTTTTTTTTTTCTTCCTCCTAAAATGATGCTACAACTTCATGAAAATACCTCTTTTTGGCAGGTCTAGGGTTTACACTTTCCCAACAGGTGAATGTGGAAAGCGTATGGCTAAATGGAGGCTCTTGTGGTTCCCTGTTTCTTAAGCAAGGTCTACATTATCCTTGGCATGGTTTGTGTTGTGGGATGATACCAGCCAAGAGCAGGCAGCGAACAGCAGTGCCCTGGGCCCCTCTCCCAGGACTTGTTCTGGAGCCAAATTCAGCGAGGTGGGTGGTTTGGACTCACCAAACTGGGTCCATGCTGTGCTCCAGGAACTTCCACCTGGAGAAAGCTGCTGCCTCCCCAGACTCTACGTACAATGCCCAGCACAAAGAGACTGAGCAGAAGTAAAAAATCTGCTTCAACCCTGAAAACAGGAATTATAGCTATGTTACATATCTGTTGTCTGTGTTTGAAATTCTGCACTGTTTTACCATCTATGACTTATATCTGAGATTTAGCATTCAGATAACACAGACAGCAAAAACATAAGAACAGAATTACTCATTGGCTTAAAGGAATATGCATGTTGAGGTCCCATCTAGTTCCAGTATGGTTTTATAGCTGGAAAGAAGTGTAGAAGAGGTAGGTTTTTAATTACTTAGAAGGAAGGGGAAGAACTTGGTGACAGGCAATTATAAAGCTGTTTAACCAAACTTAAGGAATATAGGATTTCATTTGTTTTGAGTTCATTCCTTTTTCAGGTCCAATAGTCACAGCAAAATTAGAACACTTGATAAAAAAAATCAGGTTGCTACAACAGTTAATAATAATTTTTGAATTACTGATTTTAATTTTTCTGACTCCAATTCCAGTCATGTATTTTTATAAGGTTATTATACACATACTTGAGATTCTTTCTCTCCTTTTGTTTTGTTTTGGGTTTGTTTGTTGTTTTTTTTTTCCCCTAAGAAATGTGGGGTTTTTAACAGATACTTGTCCCAGATTAATTTCTGGGTATGTAGAGTCCTCTATATACTTGGCAGAGTGAGGTAAGAACCTCCATTGGATGATTCATTTTTAGGTTGATACTATTGCTCTCTGGACATAACTCTTTCTTTCCACTGAAAGACCAGTAGTAACTACAGGAGGACTCTGTAGCACTCATTTCCAATCTTGAAGTACCTGTATTAGGTGCTTAATGATACACATGGTAAATCTGGATCTAAATGCATAAATTTTATGTTATATATCATATTCTCCATCTCATTGCTCATTCTCTGAAATCCTCTGAAAGTGTGGGCACCAGAACTGGAAATAACATCCAATGGTAGCTACACTAAGGAAAAAAAAAAAAAAGCACAGAAGTAATTTAATTTCAGTAACCCATATTTCTTTGCTTGGTTTTCATTGCAACCTTTCTCTTCATTTCAGGACAATGAAAGCAGTAATCCTATCAGTTATACTAGTTTTAGAGGTGTGGCTTGATTGGTTTTCCTGTGACTCACATTTTACATCATCTCATGTAAATTAGAATCAGGCCCTGTATACGTAAAATTTTAGGTCTCAAAGAGTTCAGATTTCATTTGGTCCTAACCTTTTGCTTTAATTAACTGTATTTTGCCCATACTACATAACACAACATAATATTTCAATCAGTCTTCAAGGTAGTTTCATGAGGGTGTATTATGTTTCTTCTGCATGATATATATTAGGTGAAATCAAATATAGTAAGATCCTATTTAGTTCACATTCAAAATGAATGTCTACCAAACAATTTAACAATCTACTTTAACTTGTAACAAGGATGCTGAATAAATTTATAAATAATTTCTTCATTATTGTCAGAATGCTGGAATGCAAACCAGCAGTGGGGTAAATTTTCAGATACAGTATGGATTTTACACACATTATAAAGCAGGGGAGGGGGCAAGAGCGTGGAGAATTAAAAGGAGCAATATGATCTTAACATAGAAAAGAAATTTCCTGCTTTTCAGACAGGTACATTTAACAGTTGTTACTATTTCACTGTGGTCATGCATTAAAAAAAAATGGCACAGAAAAATAAATAGAGTTTACTTCAGAATACTTAAAATTAAGTAGAAACATAAATAGTGCGGCCATATTTCATTTTCCAATGGCTACAGGGAATGGTCCATAATGATGAATCTACCTTTCTGTTCTCGGCTGCCCTGGTGCAAATCTAGAGATGTTTCTTTCCCGCAGAGGTTAACTCCAGAAAGCAGAAATGCCAGCAAAACTCTGGCAAGTGTACAAGCAAAAAGCTAGTCCAGCCTGAAAACAATGAAAATGGATAGAAAAGGGGCCAATTAGTCATATCATTGATAAAATTAAATATGACACAAATAGAGCTAATTATGTCCTTGCTCTCAATTCAGATTTTATTAGTTTAGGAGCCCTTGGAGGTAACCTAAATTATATGTATTATGTTTAGTTTGATGGGATTTTTTACTGTTTGCTTTACAGCCTCGTGCGCTAGATCCCCAGCTGGCACAAATAAGAGTTGCTATTACCTTCGGTAGGACTGGGAGCATTTTACAGAGTGGAGGATCAGGCACCCCAGCTGGATTTGTTGGCTGACTAACCAGATCCTTGGATAATTTGGGCAGGGGGTGTGTTTCTTCTTTTTCTTCTTCTTCTTTTTTTTTTTTTTTTTTTTTTTTTTACA
>KL285418.1:49567-61146 GCA_000699545.1 Podiceps cristatus
GGTTTTGTCTCACAGCATTTCTCTGAAAGCTTTAGAAAAGTGAACATTACCATACAATTGCCATGATGGAAAAAGGAAAACTAGCAACTTTCTCAGTTTCTGTAAAACATATGAAAAAGAAAGGAGCAGGAAAAAAAATCCTCTTTTATTCTGGAGCAGTGCAAATGTGCTCTGTAGTACAGCCTTGATCTCCCAGCTTCCAGATCCTGGAACAAGTTAAAGTTCACCACAGTCCTTCATTTAGGATGTGCCTTTCCCGTACAAACAGAAACACAGACATGCAGGGGATGGTATGTATCCAGATCTTGTAATAGCATGAAGTGGCTTTTTTTATTGTGTCTGTAGCATAGCACATGATACAAGGAATAATAGGTCTCAGCTGGCACTTTAGTAATACTAGTTATAATTACACCCCTGAAAGATACATTAAAAGAACATTATTATTATGGTCGAGTTAATCACTTTGCTGTTGCAATATGCTGGAATCAGTGTCAGTTGCTCACATCCCCCTCACGGCTTGCATATTGTGTGTAGTGCCAACTTTGCGAGCCATTTTTCAGTGTTTTGTTTTTCCCTCATCATTTCAAGGGTGGCTGCAGACCTTGTTGTAAATATAATAATCAAACTTGCTTTGATGACAGAATTATTAATATCCCTGTGGATCTTGCTTCTCTATTATGTCAGTTCTTCAGAAATGTGAATTTAAATGTACGACTTACTTTTGAAATAGAAGTCTGATATTAATCTCATTTTGGAGGGATCCTTTATCAGCAACATGCTCTTCCAATTGATTTATATGCTACAAAATGTGCATCTATGTGATATGTTCAAAAGGCAATTTATCTAACAGATTTGTTGTGTCATAAAATAATGTATAATGTTAACAAGGCACTTACTAAATTTACAAATTATAATTTCAGGGGGAATCTAGAGAAATCTGAATGCATGATTGTCAAGAATAACCAAATGTTGAGAGTAACCATTAATGGAATTTTAAACAGAGGTCAGCATGTCAAGCAAGAGTCATATAACAGCACTTCATTCCCACATCTATGCATGGGATAGAGGGTACAGTGATCAGTCATGTAAGGCACCAACTGAGAAGCAATTACACAATAGAGAAATTTTAAATCAGATAAGGTGCAACCTTCTCCACTGATTCATAGCCATTGAATTAACTGTGGTTGTTGAAAACATGTCTTAGAGCAAGAGAATAAACTGAAGAGATATGAGGATAAGAATGATAAAATCAGATTCAATAAGATAAATACAACGTTGTCTTAGAAAGGAATATGCAACGGTGCAGTTACTTGGTCAGGTTCCTTCATGCAGGAGCACAGAAGAAGGAGGAAGTTCACAGGGAACTTTCTTTTGGTTTTTGCTGTTGGAAACAAACTTCTCAGTTTTTTTTTCTTCTAGACTTGGTCAAAAATTCCCTGACATTCAATAGAACAAATTATCCCATGGGCTTCAGTGGGTTTAGGATCAGGTTCTTTGCAAGCTCCGGATCAGGTAGAATGACATCAGACAACCTCATGCAACATGTGTTCATAGACGAGGAAGGATATTCTAAGCTTCAGTTGCAATAACGTAAATTGCCAGCTCATTTATAAGAGTAGAAAGGCATGGGGAAAAAACCTTCAAAAAGTATGCATAAAACCAGTGATATATACAGAGACAGAAAAATAGAGCATCCACTGTCAATCCTTTCCCTTCTTTGAACTGTTTAATTTCTGATTCATTACATTTTTTTGCAATGAGGCAATTACATTTTATTGGCTTTAAAGAGACGAGGTTAGGTGCCACGAATGGTAGTATGCCCTTTGTAACACCTGTTGAGAGTTTTTCCTAGTTGATCACAAAGAAGGCATTTTCTGCAGATGCTGTTTTCCTGAAAAAATCACTAACAATCCTTCCATAATACCAGCAGCTGTAATAATACCATTAATAACCACCTGACTGCTTAATCAACATTCGCTGGTTAGCAATGGCTTTCCTCAGTATTTTTAAGATGATTTTGCACAAAGGTTGGACAGAACTTTTTGACAGAGTATTTTTTTGTGTGATGAAAATGCCAGCTTCTCACAGGTACTTTTAAGAGGAATGTGTCACCACCAAGGGCAGCCCAACTAGAGTCCATCCCTCAAGTAAAGGGTAGGATGGGTAGTTGTTTGGGGGACAAGTGCAGAGACAGAGAAACTCACCCCAGTCGTCTGGGCACTCAGGTCATCTGTTTAGGCTGTTGCTTTGTCTGCTGAAATCTCTGCTCTTCAGGTGAGAGGACTGGAGATCATTTTCTTCCCACCAGCTAAGGTCTCTGGAGCATAGTCTGCTTTGGGCGAAGGTGTCCATCCAGACATCCCCTCAGCTCAGGCTGATTAGGGGAGAAACCAACAATCAACTCATAGCTTAATCTACGCGTAGCATGGACCACAACTGAACCAGCAACAGCACTGTTTGATAGCATAAGTGCACTTTTTAACTCTCTTCTTGATTTTCATTATTTTGGTGTGATTTACTTTTTTCTTTTTTTTTTTTTTTTTTTTAAATCCTGATGTAGAAAGGGGGAAAATAGATACAAAACCCCTGCTGTAACAAAAAAAAAAAAAAAAAAAAAAGAAAAAAAGACAGTGATACTGGTAAAGAAATCCTCCATCAAACCCAGAAAGGATGGCTATACACATGGATGGATTAGTTTTGCATTTGGTTCTGGATGTTGGTTTGTTTTGGGAATTTAAGCCTTTTGGCCTGAAACATAGTGAAATCACTGAAATCACTGAAAAAAAGAGCCCGATGACTCTGTGACTTCCTTCTGAAAGTGTTACTGAGATTTTTATTTTTCCAGGTGTTTAAGCTAGATTTTGGATCCTCCCACTCTTTATCTCTCTCCCTTGAGATTTTCTTTCAGCTGATATTATTCTTTATAGTAACCATTACCAAATACAGTACCAACTTGAAGAGCATAAGTGCTGATTTCTAAAGCTTCCTTCTCTACCTCTTAAAGAAAAAAAGAAAAAAAAGAGTCACTTTGTTTCCACTAAGTGTTTTATGGTGAAAAAGTACAAAACCTTTATAAAGATAAATAAATATGATGTGACTTACTCTCTTTTGTGACACTGGAACATCACAGCAGGACCTGGAAATATTGCAAATGTTTAACAGGAAACAATCAGCTAAATGTAAGATAAGGTCTGTTTGGCAATTATAATATATGATGATGAATACTTGTACTAATATGAAGATTATGGAAAAACTCCAATCATTAGAAGGAAGATGATTTTATTTTTTTCTGTGCATGATGAAGATAATCAACATCAGTAATTCTCAAATACTCCCATTGATCAGTGGAAATATTTATAGCCCTGTTACAGCCCCAGTAGGCTGCTAGGCCCCACACAGCCCCTCCCTCACCCCCTTCAGTGGGCAGAAGGACAAAAGTGACACAAAAGCAGTCTCTCCCCATCAGTCAACTGATGCCCAGTCAGTCACCTGGAAAACTGGACAGGACATCATATGGCATGGAATATCCCGTTGGGCAGCTGGGGTCAGCTGTCCCGGCTGTGTCGTCTCCCAGCTTCTCGTGCACCCCCAGCCTACTCGCTGGCAGGGCAGCGTGAGAAATAGAAAAGGTCTTGATGCTGGGTAGGTGCTGTTCAGTAACATCTGAAACATCAGTGTGCTATCAACACCGGTTTGGTCACAAGTCCAAAACATAGCACCATAGAAGCTATTATGAAGAAAATTAACGGTATTACAGCCCAAACCAGCACAATTACTTAACAGATGCTATTAGATTAGATGGATTTTTTTCAGAGAGAGGTATTTAAAAGGTTGGTCTTTGCGCATTCACTTCAAATTCTTTTAATTATACAGGGATAGCTTGGTAAGATGAATTGCTTTCAACCCAAAACTTCTATGGCAAAAATCAATAACATTTTTTCAAGTCAGATTTCATTAAAACTGAATTAATATTAAGCTACATTCTTACACCCGTTAACAATATGGAACATGGATTTTTTTTTTTGTAAAAGTCTTGTAAAACTCACAGGATTAAGAGGAATTTATAGTTTATAAGTGTCATTGAAACAGAACCTACTTTTTTTAACAGATCCAGTGAAAACAAGATATGATTTGGCTATATGTCACTTTCTGTCATTGGATACAAAATAACTTAAAATTTCAATTGAGACTAAAGATTATGAGTACATATAAACCAAAGCTAGGGTAAGGTGTGTGTAGGAAAATGTTATATATAAAATTTTTGAAATCTAAGCCTGAAATTTCTGAAAAGCATTGATATGTGCTTGACTTTTCATAGTTCATAATTTCCTTATCTTACATTCTCTCATTGAAAGTTTCTTGCATTTTAGTAGCATAAACAGTTATTCAACAGTTATTAAAGCCTAATTAAAGCCACAGTCATGAAGAAGTTCCCTAAAGTCCTCCTTTAGGGATGCCAATGTATCTTTTCAAGGCTCGTGTCTCTTTCTGCTATTTCTAACATGAAGATAGCTGAGTCATAGTAAATGCTAATCTCTGTAATGAGATTGCCTCATGCAGTGGCATTCCCTCTGGAGTGAAGAACTGACAGTGTTGCAAATGCATCGCTCATTTAGAAGGACCTGAAATTGTATTAACCTGGCACATCCCCCAGGGAAAACCAGGTAACAGAAAAAGCAAGAGAAAATTCACCTCAGCAGAGAAGTTGTTCTCTATGAAAACAGGGCAGCTTTACGCTTGTAATTTCAGCGGTTTGAGTCAAAAGTGACCTAGGAAAGCACAGCAGGGATTTTTTCTTTTTTCCATTGCATTCCACATGCTCCACGATATTCCTGCTCTCTATCTCATACACATTCTTAATATCTCTCTCTCTCCCATTTTTCTGGACTCTACATTCCTGTTCTTCCACTGCTGTTCTGACTCATATTTTTCATCTGTTCATACCCTGCTCTTCCTGTATTCTGCTTCATGCACCTTCTTTGTCTCCTTCTGTTTCTCTTTTAGTTTGACTTTACTGGACAATACTTCCCTATTTTTCTGTTGTTGTGCCCCATAGTTTTTGTGAGATCTTGCTAACATTGTTCTTGCTTTCTTGCTTTCATCATTCATAGGTTCTTCCCCTGCTTCTCAGATATCTTTGAAACTGTCTTTGCCTTTCCAACCTCTACTACTACTACTTAAATTCTTCATGTTAGGATACCATAAAATGCCTTGTGATGAAGTTTTCATAGCAGATGTTGGATAAGATGGTTAAAGTCTTTCTTTAGGATCAAGGATGTTGGTCAAACTGAAAGAGAGTATTACTGGAGGGGTGGAAAGTGCAGGAGAGGCAGGTGGAAGAACTGGGTTCCTTTGTGAGCCTGACATTCATTTCTGTGGACTAGTTTCTCCTTTAAACTCCTTGCCTTTCTTGTTTGTTTAGAAAATTCTCCATGTTTGTACAATATTTACCATGGTAGCAGTAGTAGTAAGGAACATACGATGAAGGATGAAATGCCTTCTTTTAGATACACTAAGAAGTGAGCTTCACAAAAGATTATCACTACAGGACTGTGGTATATTACTTCAGTCTCAGGTGTTGATTTTGCCTCCCTAAATTCCTAAGAATATGCTATTCCTCCATGCCTGGAGGAACAGACTAAATTCTTAAATTCCTGATTATTGGCTGTATACACTGACAAACAGTACTTCAGTGCTTGATGAAGTGATCCCTTTGTCAAGTTTGTACTTCAAATCTTTTGGGATAAAAGGCAACACATGAAGATATGTAGAATAGCACTCATTCCAATCCAGTTGTAAAAACTGAAATAAGCAAAAATACAAACAAACAAACAAAGTTACAGATAATGAAAATCTGTGAGAAACAGAAATGAGAAAAATATACTGAATTATTTAATTCCAAAAGAGCATCCATCCACCCCTTGAGTTTTAAACAAACTTTTCATTGGATGACTCATTCATCAAATGTTGAGGTCAGCAAATAATGTTAACATACAGTAAAAATTCCTAATGACCACCAGTTGCATGTAAAGTATCGATGTTTTGCTTATTGTATATGACACAGAAGGAGGAAGTAACACAACCTGCATTTTATTACTTGAATCAGAGGTAAAGAGTTTTCAAAACTTCAAATTCAACTGAAAGCAGCTGTTGGGAAAATATCATTACATTATACCTTAAGCTACAAAAGCCAATTTAATGGTGATATTTTATTTTATTCAGATGGTCCCTTCTTTTATTCTGTCTAACCTAGTAAAGCCTGTGGAAATTGTATCTGGATGAAATCACCAGAAGGTGAAGGGCCCATGACTAAAAACATTCTTTAAAGATTATTCAGGGTTACAGTCAAATGGAATAGCAGCACTAACGAGAGCAAAGGTCTCCATAGCTGCAGGAAGTAATATTACATCATTTAGCAGTACCTATAAGAAAACACAGTCTTGTTACTAGATTTGGCTAAATGTCGATTAAAGTGCTGTACAAAATCATTAGATACTATAGTAAACACAGGTATCTAAAAAGGGGGTATGTCATTCATCCAGATCAGTATGATGTTTGCGTGTGGGATTACCTCATGCCCCTTTCACTTCAAGTTACAGTTGTTGCACTAGTTTAATTAACTATTCCCACGGTTCAGGTGAATTATTTTTGATCTGTCTCTCATCTTAGTACATTCATTCTTAATACATTCATTCTATGTGGTAGCTGAGCGGAACCACTGTACTTTTACCTTTAACTTCCATAGATATGACAAATAATGGGAGCAGCTGCTCAGGCCAGCGCAGAGGTGAGCCTGTGCCACTGTGTGAGCGTAAAATGCCTCTGCCCTTTGGCACCTCCCCTGGCTTCTGGACTGCAGGTGCACCTCATCCTTCTGCCTGGCAGCCCTCAAAGAACTTTGTTTGCATGAAACTGTGTCTATTACCTTCTTTAACTTTTCATTTTTGCAACACTCTGTGACAGTGAGCTTCATGATTTACATTTTCATTACATGAAAAAATGTACTACTCTCTTTTGTTTTCAACCTGCTGCCAGATAGCTTCATCTGGTGCCCTGCTGAATTTGTTATACGAAATGCTGAATAATTGCTTCCTAATCAGCTATTAAGATCAGAAGAGATTAAAATATAAAACTAAATTATTCTTCCTTTCATGCCAAGGAAGTAAATCCTGATTAAATTCAAGAACTAAGCCCAAAGGTATAGAAATGTACATGGAAACTAGGTATACAGTTCATTTAAGGGGGAAGAAAAAAATGTTTAAAGTAACAAAACCCAGGGAGATTGCTGGATAGACAAATTTGTTATCTTCATCTTCACTAGTATACTAGGTCCAGTGATGCTACTTGTCTGAAGCATACAAACAGGAGGGGAACCAACTTTTTAAAAGGGTAGACAATAACAGGACAAGGGGGAATGGACTAAAGCTGAAGGAAGGAAGGTTTAAATTAGATATTAGGGGGAAGTTTTTTTACGGAGAGAGTGGTGAGGTGCTGGAACAGGCTGCCCAGAGAGGGGGTGGATGCCCCATGCCTGGAGGTGTTCAAGGCCAGGCTGGACGGGGCCCTGGGCAACCTTGTGTAGGTCCAGGCCTGGAGGTTGGTGTCCCTGCCTGTGGCAGGGGGGTTGGAACTCTGTGATCCTTGGGGTCCCTTCCAACCCAGACCTTTCTATGATTGATTCTATGATTCTATGATTCTATGAAGAGCTGCCTTTAGGAACAAGATGGTTCTCCAACATATATATTCTTATTTGGAATATTTGCACCTCACCATGATCAGAATAAAATATATGTATGCATATCTATACATCTATTTATCCTTTTACATATATATTTATAAAAATCTAACTTGTGTTTCAGTATACCAATTTTACTTTACTAATATTTTGTTAACATAAAATAAATCATAAACATAAAACCGTGCTTAATTCACAAAGAAAACAAAATTATTTTATTTTCTTCCAAATTGAGTCACCTGAAGGTTATTATTAAATCTTGGGATACCAGTTCCTTTCAGGTTCTTTCAAATACCCCCCAAACAAAAAAAAATCTCATTAAACTATCTGTTATTGTTTTTAATGTTTATAAAGTTTCCATGTACCTTGAAGCTACTAATTCACTTAATGAACAATCTCAGATGAACCTAACCAATATGTTTTCTCGGAGAGCTTATGTAACCAGCTACCAGAGATTTAAGAAGTAACTCTGTATTTTCAGAGGTGTCCTGACAAGCAGTTATCCAGTGAGTAGCCATCACTTTCAGATATAGTTTACAATAAATTTGAATGTAACTGTTCTCTCGTTATGCGTCTGCATAGTCAAGTCTTAACACAGATTATTTTCCTGCTCATAAATGAATCAGAAAAAAGACATTTTTACCCATTGTCACCCCTTTCCAAACAAAAGCATAGCAGAACCTTAAATATACAGACACAGGGAATTCTGAGAAAGTTCAGGCTAGTCTGTGCTGTCAAAGAAATTTCTAGCAAAGAAGACAGCCTTGGTTACTCTGAATAAAAATAATGCTGAGGCAGGAAAATTCTTCAAAAATCCCCACTGATCCAACTTTTGTCTTTGCAGTTAAAAGTTCATTGGAGTGGAGGTTGAACTGATGGAGAGATTAGAAGTACGGAAGCATTGCTGAAATTCTGCATGAAGCATAAACATTAGGAAATTAATTTATTTTTCCCAACTGAATTGTATATGGTGTGCAATATTTGAGTTGGCAAGACATAAATTGGTTGGTCATTTTGAAGTAGATCATAACCCAATTTCTTCAAATGATTTTTTTTTTCCTTTTCCCATAAGGCATTTACATTATTTACATAGCCAATGTGGTTTTCCCTATTGTTTTAGACAATAGACTTTGCTTGTTCACAAAATACAAAATCATATTTCTTCATGCATAAGTGGTTGATTTATGCATCTGTTCCAACAGCTGTTTTAATGCAGAAAGGATGAAGGGAAATAAAAATGAAAGTTGGAATTTGTGTGCTTTTATACTTCAAAATGCATGCTTATGTTGAAAAAAAGTATGGCAATATTTCACTGTATTAAACTAATTCATTTATACAAATACTGATCTGCATGCTTACACCAAATGATGCATATATTTGTAAAATTGAAAAAGTTTGACATGAGGAAAATATATCTTACTGAAAACTCTTCCTAGTTCCTTTTTTTAAGAACAGATGAAGCAATTCTAATGCAAGAATATCTCTTACTGAAGGCAACATGCATTTACCAGCTTTAGGTCCCAATGTAATAAGGCCTTTAAGCATGGGGGCTGGGAAGGGAGAAAAATGCTAATAAAATCGACTAAAACAGAATTTTCAGACTATCTTGCTGGGGGGTGGGGGAGGAGGCTGATTCAGCATTTCTACATGCAGTAAGGATTTTTTGCCATTTTCATGTTTTTTCTTCAGGCACATTATGCAGCATGTGTAATTTGCATTCCACATAATTTACATTTGATGACTTCCATGGTTTGCTGTAAATTCCACTCTTCTTTGAAGTATCTCCAATTATTGAAGAGTCTGAAGGACTGTGATTTTTTAGAAGGGCAAACAATTAAGTTTTAATTTGTCTAATGTACTGGTTGTTAGTTGTGATAAATGCTGTTGTTGTACATGAAGCATGTCAAGCAGCTTTTATTTTCATATCTGCTAGCAAGGGTGTCTAGGTGTTTTGCTAGAAAGGTTTTCTTGTTACTACTACCTAGAAGCACATTTTAAAAAATTATTTCTACTTAGCTTCAGTATGGAAAGAATTCTCCCTGTAGTGATCATATTTTAGTGGAAGTTGCTCACAAAGTATAATGAATAGGTTACACAGTACGTCTGTTTAGAAAAGTCAGGGCAAATCATGTGATACTTTCATTTTTATAAACTACACAGCTCAGCTGAACATGATAAAACTTGCAAGTAAGAAATCCTATGACCAACAAGAATCAGAAGCAAGACTTCCATGCTACAGAAGATGTTCCAGTCTGTAGGAAGAAGTCTGTACTTTTTCAGAATCTGTGCAAGGCATGTTTAGTCTGTGCCGTGCACTGTAGCAGAGGTATAAACAGTTATATCTGATATACACCCCAAGTCATCTACAGCTGTAGATCTTGAAAATGTTTCTAAGAACCTCAAACAGGCTAACACATGCCAAGGGTTTGGAGAATATTGCTGTGCAATTCTCCTCCGCACCACATGAAAAGCCAGTAGTGGAAGACGGAAGCAGGATGTGACTCGTAATTTTTGCCACCTCCTATTCCTTTCCTCCAGTCCCATTGGGGTGTTCAAAAGGAGCTTAAAATCCTTTGCAGGCCTTCCTGCCAATTGCTGCCTCCTAAGCAAAGGTGATGGCTGGCAGTACTGTGCTGCTCTGGGACAAGGACAGGCTAAAAGAGGTTGTAATTACTCTTCTGCTCTTAAAGGACAGATATACTCTACATCTGATGTAGGAAGGGTATAGAGTTTGCCCTCTTCCATGTAAGGAAAACCTTTCTCTGGCATTTAATGGAACATATAGAGCTCTAAAGGCTTCCTATTCCTGTGCTGGTGTGGCATATCTTCTGTCCTGTATGTGTTAATTCCTCTGGAAATCACAGACCAGGGAAGTATCCAGATTTTTAAAAGTTATTGGGTTTTTTAGACAAGTAAGGTGGGATTGCTTCCCTTGAACACTTTTAATGGTTTTTGGTGTAAAAACAATTTGACTGGGTTCAGAATCAGATCTAGAAACTTAAAGAAATGAAGCTTACAGACAGCTGGCAAAAGCACCATTTCTCCTTGCACATTTATCTTATTCAACTTAGGGGGCCTGGGATTAATTAGAAGAACAAAAATTCTGTTAAACAGGGTTTTGTAAAGTAGATCTGCATTCTTCCTGGATTTAAAACTGATTGGTTCTACTCTCTGGATAAGTATAAAAGAACTATTCAGCTCTTGGTATATTCATTTCATCTCACCATTGACATTCAGGCAACTCTGACAGAGCAACAAGTCAACCTTCGGTGATGAAATGCTAATGAATCTTTAAAAGGTCTGTTGATGTAATAATATGCTGATGGGATAGCGAGCTATTTTTTTATCTTATTCTACTTATAAACACACCAATTTATAGTATACTTCTTTAGATTCCTTAGGAACCCAAGTTTTTTTCCTTGCTGAATTTTAATTTTTAAGTTTATTTTTCATTTTAATTAGCAAAGTATTTCCTAGTGAAAATTGGGGAAATGGAAAAGACTTGGCACAAAAAAGAAGATGAAGGAACATTACTTTAGGTAAAAGTGGATGAATAAAGCAAGCAAAGAAAAATCACCATGAGTCACTCCCCCTCTATCACAAAAGTGTCCCTATTTACTGCAGTGGTAAGACAATATAATTTCACATTGAAAATTAATGGTTTGGCTATTCAGTTTGTAATTCTCTGTCCTGTTCTGTGCTGATGGGTCTTTCATATCTTTTGCTCAAAGCACAATAACTTTTTTGGCTATCAAGAAAATTTCAAGAGTCTCTTTTGATGATAATTTCATCTTTTCTTCAGTAGTAAGTTGGATGTGTAAGGTGTTGCACTTGGGCCGGAAGA
>JMFS01121436.1:0-15892 GCA_000699545.1 Podiceps cristatus
AAAAATAGACAGTAACATCCAGTTCTGATTGGCATGTTTGAAACAATGCTGGTGAAAAGAATTAACTGCACTATAATGTTAGATGCCCTTCTTAGGTTAAAAATCCAGAGTCTACCTTGCCTTTTTACTCTTCTGTTAACCCTTTCTGCACTCTGGGATAGCTAAAGACTTTCAGTCTGTATTGATGAGAGGTGGCTTGCAGATGCTCAAGAGCCCCCACTTTTGAACCGATGTGCTGCACATGGTGCATCTGTTAAAGGTAGATCTCTTGTCTGTTATGTTCTTCTAAATGCTCATAAGTCAATCTATGTGATCTTATGTTAGCAGCAGGACTTCAGCTTCCACAGGATATACTGCCTGATTTCCTTTTGCCTCTTCCAAGCATTAAGGCTGTAATATCTTCTCTTATGCCATGATTTGAAGGTTTCCACAGTCTGATTTGTTCACAGGTAGCCAATGAACACAGGAAGGTCTGAGGATGTAAACTCCTGTCACTATTTTAGTGTAACATGAATCTTCACAGAATTGCAGAATAGTTGAAGTTAGAGATCTTTGTAAATTGTCTAGTTCAACCAGCCTTCTTGCTAAAACCTGAGTCAACTGGAGTGCAGTTGTCCAGGATCTTGTCCAGGTGGGTTTTGAATATCTAGTCTCCAGAGGGACAAGGACGAGACAAGAGGACAGCCTCTGTGGGCAATCCATTCCAATGTTCAGTCACCCTTAGAATAAAATAGGTTTTTTCTGTATTCCAATTTGCGACCATTGCCTCTTGCCAGTTCACTGGATACCACTGGCTCTGTCTTCTTTACTCCCTTCTATTAGCTTTTATACACAGTGATAAGATTCCCCTAAGCCTTCTCTTCTGCTGGCTGAAGAATCCCAGCTTGCAGCCTCTCCTCTTGCAACAGGTGCTCCAATCTGTTAAGCAGCTTAGACCTGCTCTTACTGGGTTCCCATCAGTTTTCATGACTACAAGCAAGACTGTTATCAGAGTTGTTTGAGCATTGCATGGAAGGATTAGTGGAGTGCATGTGGCCAGTCCCATGGATTTATTCTGCTGGAGTGCTGCTCCAAAAAGCAGAGATAATTCTAAGGTTGGCCTCCAGTCCAGTCCTTCTTCAATTTTTCATAGACCTTATAGATATTGAAAGTACTGGAAAGCTAACATCATGTCTCTTGCTGATTGTTTGGGAAACTATTTAATTATGGTAACTTAATGTTTTAAATTAAGGTTTTTTTAAGTTCAAGGCTTGGTTTTCGTTTGAAGCAAGGTATTTGGACAGATGCTGGTTAGCTAGACTCATTCTCTGATTTCTGTGTGTTTTTTTCAATTAGATGGTGACTGTCCTTTGGAGTCAGTACTCTAGCAATTAGTGTTTCTTGATTTTGTTTTTCTTCTGCCATTTTTCCAAGTTTATTGAAAATTCACATGTAGGTTTCTGCAGTGTTTTACAGTATGTATTGTGATGGATAACAGTGAGGTGGTTGTAGCAGCAATCATATGTTAGTGTTTACCCAGCATGTGACAATTTTGCATATAAAATTGCTGTGTAGATGTATTTGTTCATGCATGCATAAGAAATGAGTGTGTGTGCTGGTGTATTTGCTTCCTGGAGCAGTTCTCTTCACACCTTATTTCTCCATGATTAGTAAAAGCTCTGTGTGTCCAAATTGCATTAAAAATTTTGAAGACTCATTAGTTGTGTAACAACCTTTCTTGGCTAATGTGATGACAGTGTTGTGTGCTTTTGGCTTTCCTTTCAGCACTTCTGTGGGGGCAGGCTTTATTTTTTATCAGCCTTGGTGAAATAAAAGAAATTACTGGGTTTGCCTTTTATGTTGGCTTTTCAGGGGAGAACCGTGAATGAATCCTTGAAATAACTGACTTATACTTGAAAAGAGTCAGTTTCAGGAAGGGATCACTGCAGTGGTTACCTACTATTTTAATGAAATAAATCTGTATTTACAGTTCGTGGTAATTCAGGCCTTTCATCACTTTGTGGAGCTCCCACGGTGTTCATTGAGTGCAGCTGCTGTCCCTCTGGTTTTGGTAGGCCTGGAGTGCCTCGGGACCCTAGTACGCTCACCATCCAGATGTGGTGACACTCTCACACATCTGCTGTGGAGGGGTGCCAGCATGGACATACGATTGTCATCAATTTGTAATGCCCACACCGTGCCAAGAAAAATTGTGTCTGTCATATGGTCTTTTTTTGCTTCATGGCTCACGATTGATCCAGAGGAGCTGTTGTTTTCATTTAGTTTGCCTATAGCCATAACATTCTCAGTGAAAAGCACAGATTATATAACATAATGCATAACCTTTGACTGGGGTTTAAATTCAGAAATATAGGAGAGTTTGGAAACTTCAGACTGTTTTAGTTATTAAATTGCATAGCTAACATCATCGCTTACTTGAGATAGTCTTGCAGCAGATCACATCTTTAATGCATTAGTAGGATCACACAGAAAGCTGGATATTGCCTAGCCTTCGTTATAGCTTTGTGTTGTTATGGATGGGTAAAACAACAAAACTTTTCATAGGCTAAATCCCGTAGTCCCAAGAATCCATTAGCCTTGGAGAGGAAATGCTTTTTCCACAGCTGGTGTTGTATTTCTGCAAAGTTGCAACTGAGTAAATTGTTGAAAGTTCTTGCCTTACCCAAGTTCCTCAGCCACATGCAGTGTTGTTTGTAGGCCCCTAGTTGTGAAATTCTGATTTCTTCTATATAATTAAACTATGTTCTATATAGAGAGATACCATTATTCTATAGTATTATAATACAGTTTAAAACTGTATACATTCTCATATATGCATGAGAAATTGACGCTCTCCATGTCCACTTTGTTAACTGTCTTAGCTTTTGCCACAGTATGACTTTTTAAAGACTTCTTCTATCAATGTGGTTTTTTTCCCTGCACAGTAAGAAATTCTTGATAAGAAAAATGTATTGCAGACTGAAAGGACTCTTAAAATTGTGCTTTGTATAGACTTTCTAAATTGAACTCATAATTAAATATGGTGGTTTTCTGGTAGCTCTCATAGTTGAAAGAAGTTCAGATTACCTCTTTAACAGCCTTTCAAATTAGTTGCTAATTTTTGTAGGTTCGTATCTTGACAGATGCAGATTTCTGTCTTCGGATGCTGGAGAATCTAATTACTTCTGAGCACATGGACACACAAGTTTCTTGCATTTTTGAAAAGATGATAGCATACTGGCTAACCAGGGAGGTCACTGTTGACTGGAGGTTAGCAAGTGTGACACCCATCTACAAGAAGGGTGAGAAGGAGGTTCTGAGAACTACAGGTCTGTCAGTTGGACCTTGGTGCCAGGGAAGGTTATGAAGCAGGTAATCTTGAGTGCCATCGCATGGCATGTATGATGCAACCCAGGTGATCAGGCCCAGTCAGCATGGGTTTATGAAAGGCAGGACCTGCTTGACCAACCTGATCTCCTTCTATGACAAGGTGACCTGCTTACTGGATGAGGGAAAGGCTGTGGAGGTTGTCTACCTGGACTCAGCAAAGCCTTTGACACCATTTCACATAGCATCCTCCTGGAAGGCTCATGGCTTGAATGGGTATGCTCTGTGCTGGGTAGAAAACTGGCTTGATGGCCGGGTCCAAAGCGTTGTGGTGAATGCAGTTAAATCCAGTCGGCAGACAATCAGAAGCGGTGTTCCCCAGGGCTCAGTTTTGAGCCCAGTACTGTTTAATGTCTTTGTCAATGACCTGGATGACGGACTGGAGAGCACCCTCAGTGAGTTTGTAGATGACACCAAGTTGAGTTGGGAGCCTTGATCTGCTTGAGGGTAGGAAGGTGCTACAGAGGCACCTGGACAGGCTGGATCGATGGGCCGAGGCCAATTGTATGAGCTTCAACAAGGCCAAGTGCTGGGTCACGCATTTGGGTCACAACAACCCCAGGCAATGCTACAGGCTTGGGGAGGAGTGGCTGGGGAGCTTCCAGGCAGAGAAGGACCTGAGGCTTTGGTTGACAGCAAGCTGAACATGAGCCAGCAGTCTGCCCAGGTGGCCAAGAAGGCCACTGGCATCTTGGCTTGTATCAGGAATAGTGTGGCCAGCGGGAGTAGGGAAGGGATTGTCCCCCTGTACTGGGCACTGGTGAGGCCGCACCTTGAGTGCTGTGTTCAGTTTTGGGCCCCTCACACATTGAGGTGCTGGAGCGTGTCCAGAGAAGGGCAATGAAGCTAGTGCAGGGTCTGGAGCACAAGTGCTGTGAGGAGCGGCCGAAGGAGCTGGGGGTGTTTAGGCTGGAGAAAAGGAGGCGGAGGGGAGACCTTACAGCTTTCAAGAACTACCAGAAAGGAGGCTGTAGCGGGGTGGGTGTCAATCTCTTCTCCCAAGTAACAGGCAATAAGACAAGAGGAAATGTCCTCAAACTGCGCCAGGGGAGGTTTAGGTTGGATATTAGGAAACGTTTCTTCACTGAAGGGGCTGTCAGGCACTGGAACAGGCTGCCCAGGGAAGTGGTGGAGTCACCATCCCTGGAGGTATTTAAAAGACTTCTAGACGTGGTGCTTAGGGACATGGTTTAATGGTAGACTTGGCAGTCGTAGGTTAATGGTTGGACTTGATGATTGTAAAGGTCTTTTCCAACCTAAACATTTCTATGATTCTATGGACTTAGTGTTGGACTTGCATTTTTGAATTTGTATTTTTACCTTTATGGCTGAGCTCTAATCAAATGTATTTAGTTTGTTTTTTTTTTTTTTTCTCTCCATTGTTCTAATTGCTTGTGAGTAATCAAAACATGTGGATGGCTACCACCTACATGTTTTTCTACAACTTAATAAATAAAACTGATTAACTTCAATTGTTTATTATAGCAGTTTACAGTCATCATTCTTTGCTGCTCTACAAGAAAAACTAGAAGAATTTTAAAGGATGAGCTGTTAAGATGCTGTCCCAACCAATCTTAACATACTGCATAGCTCAGGTGTGCATAAGATGGAAATTACTGTCACTGCTGAATGGCAGCATAAGAACAATGTGTGTTGATGCAAGTTTGTGGGAAGCTGAAGTGTGCTTACTAGGAAGACACTAAATGTGTACATGTGTGTCAGTTCTCAGTTTGTTTCTTATAGTCATATTAACTGGGTGGGTTCTAAATTATTAGTGTTGCAGATGAAGGTACAGATGGAGTCCAACAGATCTGTTAGCTCAAGTGCCGTATCAGTGTAGCCAGATAGAACTAGCAAAGCTTGCTGTACCTGTTCCATTCTGCAAGGATGCAGCCATAGCTGTATGCTCCTGGGGGTGTAGTATGGGTATGTCATTGGTTCCATGTGGGTCAGCTCAGCTCCAGGTGATGTTACGAGGTCAGTTTGTCCTGCTTTGTGGAGGGAGACTCTTCTTTCTTCCCCGCAGTTGGGTTGTTGAATTGAGATAAGGTCCATGACATGTATTTGGATCTTACCCTGCCGTGATAAACTGTAGTGGCTTTAAATCAGGAACCAGTATCAACCGTTATGTAAGTATGCTTAGTTTAACTAATTTAATTCAGTTTAAATTTAACTGAACTAGCCATACCAGAACCACTGAGCTTAGTCCATGCTGAAGTACTGTTTCTGGGAACGTGGTGTTGCCTCAGGTATGACACCAGGCCAAAGATAGCGAAGCTTACTATGTACTTTGATGCTAGTAATCTACATAGTCATCTATAACATGTGATGAGACCATTATACTGTGATAATGACAAGTTGCGCTGCACTGCAGCTGTTGTTACATGGCAGGATTCAAGCTGTGGAATATCTGAATGATGCACTTCTCAGTTCATCTAGGGTTGGTGGTTTGTGTTTTTTTTTTTTTTTTTTTTTTTCTTTTTTCCTGCTGTTACTTTGAGAAACAGATTGTCTGCACTAGAAACAGAGGTGGAGAGGTGTCAAAACACAACAGGAATGGGGTGGGGAGAAAAGAAGGTGAGGCAAAACCCTTGGCAAAATTATTTTCTCTATATACAGAGTCTGAAGTGTTAAGTAAGCTAAATTAGGCACCAGCCAGATGTTACTTACTTACATCACTCTGTCCAGCTTTGGCATAATGACAGGAATCCTATCTTTACATGGATGAAGTGATCTTGAAACACTTCTGCATTGGGTTAGGTAGGTGCTAGCTCTTTCAGAATATTATCTAGCTGTTTGTAATAAAGATAGACACTGGCTTTATGAACTGTATAAAAGTAATGTCTACTCTGAGATTTTTCAGTAATTATTCATGCAATAGTTGTCTTTTTCATACTACTATAATTAACTTCATACCGCTTTAAGTAACTTTTGTCCTCCCCAAATTAAAGTGCTTTCTGGGCTGAAATTCCTGTACTAGATATGATGTTTATGTTGGGAGTTTTAAATTTAGACTAAAAATCTAAAAGAAAATGTTGCACTCTGTATTACAAGAAGAGGTTCAGAAAATGAACTCATTTTTCAGTGTGCTGTGTTGTCTTTCTAAAGCTAAAAAGTATCCAAAAGGAATTGATTAAAAAGGCTGGATATCCTTGCCTGGTGCTCATGCTGTTTTGTGTGAAGTCTTAGTAGCAAGGAGGTGTATACTCATTTCAGCGTATCTGTGTATTGGAGGTGGTAAGCAAGCCCCATGTTACATGGTCAGGGTCAAGAGAAAAAATTGCTGGTGAATTCTGTGTTTAAATGCACTACGAGAATAATATTTCAAAGATGATTATGAATGTTTGTTATAGGTAAAGTGTATGTAGACCGAAAACTTAATGTCTTGTAACCAGAGAGTCAAAAAGAGTGTGAGATATCTGCTTGATTTAAAAAAAACCCCAAAACCAAACCAACGAAACAAACAAACAGAACAACCTAAGGGAGTTCTTGAATAACTGATATTAAAAGCATATCAAAATAAGTTAGCAATTTTTCAATTTAAAACATTTTTACTGTAAAACATGTCTCTTTCAAAATAATTTCTGGTATTTCTGGTTTGAATATGAATGGGGTTCATATTTTGAACATCTGGGAGAACATAGGTGACTTTTTCTGTTGTAATGCACATAGCTTTGAAGAACTGCTACTGTTGTGAGTCAGGAGCAAGGTGCACAGCTTTTATTAGGCATTAAGGATTTTAGCGCTCTCTTCCATGCTTACTTGAATTCTGATTTCAATTGGACAGGCTAATTTCACTGCAGATATACATAGGTCTTGTGAAATATTGAAATCCTTAGGCATATATTTTTAATTATTTTGACACACTTGCACATCCAGTTTCAAGAGGGTGCTGTGAGGCTACTGTCGTATTTGGTTAATGCAATCTTAGAAGCAGACTTCTGGGAGTCACTTCAATATTTGTTCAAAGGGTTTTGTATGTGCAGATTTCTCATACTTCATGAATACACAGTATGTGGTTTCAAGCAGCCTGTCAGAAGTCTCCTAACTACTGATGCCAAAATGCTTCATGAATAATTTGTTGCTTTCTTTTCTTCTTACTTTGCCTCTTGCTGGTAATAGTGAAGTCAAAAGTGAAATTCATCCTCTTGGAAACTTAAATTTTGGCTTTCCAGCCCTTGAGATAAGATTGTATGTGTATATAGTATTTAATAGAAACCTCACAAGTATGTTGTTTTGTGTATTGCCAAAACAGCTTTGGTTACAAAGATGCTCAAATAATTTTGTTAGAAGTAAAAGAGAATTTTGTTAGAAAATTCATTTTCAGTGCCAGAGGAGTGGTGGGTTTTCTCAAATGTACTTCAGAATAAGAGTTTTCGTACTGTAAATGATTGAATTTGGTACACTTTAGGACTAGCTGCAGTGGCTAGTCCTGCAGCCTGGCTTATATTACTGAGTGTGTGAAACATAAGCTGTTAATGTTTTGTCTTGCATATTTGCTCTCCTTTTTCTGATTCTAGGTATTATCCTTTGCAACAGGATCCCAGATACTTACTAGCTGAATGCAATCTATGCTTTTTGTTTCTTAAAAAACATTCCTTTTAACCTAGCTTTTATCCTTCTGTTTGACCTAATGCTTAAGATTGCAGTATATCTAGTATTACGTGTATATCTAGTATTACGTGTATATCTAGTATTACGTGTATATCTAGTATTACGTGTATATCTAGTATTATGTGTATATCTAGTATTACGTGTATATCTAGTATTTGTTTCTGGAGTTCCAGTTGTCTGATCTTTGTATTGTCTTAGTGTTGCCTTGCTGCTGGAGTTCTCAGCTGCCCTTTTAAGGGTGTATTTGTATGGTGTTAAATTCACAAGTAATCTGTGTTAACTGGACTGTGACTTGTAGTGGTCTGACCCTGGCTGGAGGCCAGGTGCCCACCAAAGCTGCTCTGTCACTCCCCTCCTCAGCAGGACAGAGGAGAGGAAATGTAAGGACAGGCTCGTGGGTTGAGATAACGACAGGGAGATCACTCAGCAGTTGCTGTCATGGGCAAAACTGACTCGACTTGGGGAAATTAGCTTAATTTATTACCAAATAACAACAGAGTAGGATAATGAGAAATAAGAACAAATCTAAAAACCCCTTCCCCCACCCCTCCCGACGCAGGGGATGGGGCTGCGGTCAGTCCATCATACGTCTCTGCCGCTCCTTCCTCCGCAGGGGAGGGCTCTTCATACCCTGCCCTGCTCCAGCCCGGCGTCCCTCCCACGGGAGACAGTCCTCCACGGACTTCTCCAGCATGAGCCCTGCCCAGGGGCTGCAGCCCCTCATGCCCTGCCCCACCGTGGGTCCCTCCCCTCAGGCACAGACGCTCCAGCCCAGCCCCGCCGTGGGGTCACAGCTCCTGCCCCAAACCTGCTCTAGCCTGGGCTTCCTATGGGGTCATGGCTGGGCATCCCCCTGCCCCGCATGGGGTCCTCCCAGGGTGCGGGTGGGTCTCTGCCCCCCCGTGGGCCTCCATGGGTGCAGGGGCACAGCCGGCCTCACCATGGGCTACACCAGGGGCTCCAGGGGAACCTCTGCTCCAGCACCTGGAGCTCCTCCTTCCCCACTGACACTCGTGTCCACAGAGTTGTTGCTCTCACGTCTTCTCGCTCCTCTCTGCTGCTATAATCCCATAGCAGGTTTTTTTCCCTCCTTCTTAACTCTGTTGCCCCAGGGGTGCTACCACTGTTGCCAGTGGGCTTGACCTTGTCAGCAGCAGGTGCGTCTTGTAGCCAGCTGCATTGGCTCTGTTGGATGTAGGGGAGGCTTCTGGCGGCTTCTCACAGAAGCTACCCCTCTAGCCACATCCCCACTGCCAAAACCTTGCTATGCAAACCCAGTACACATCAGTGATGTGTTACCCACTTCATTGCAGTAGAGTTGAAACCAGAAATGTGGCAATCCCTTTGTGAAGGCAAATTGATTTGTCAGTCTTTCCCTCCTTTCTGAAGAAGTCTTAAGTCCTTTTACTGCATTCCTGACTCACTTGGATTTCTGCTCAGGAATTTTTGTTTTGTAAATCCACGGTTTTCTCTTGGGTATTTTCTGTCCCTTCCGAAGTATATGGAGGCTTCCTTATTAAACATCAGCTATATACAGCATTCATCTGAGGCATTTCTGGTGTGCCTGAGTCAGCTTTACGTTTGGTGATAGCTCCAGAGCTGGAAAGACAGAAAAATTCACAGGACAACAGACATTGATCTGCTTGGTTTATTCAGGGCCAGTAGGTAAGCAGAAAAGTACAATCTGCCCACAAGAAATAAATTTGCTTCTAACCAAAATATGTCTTTGGGAGTGGCAGCTAAACCAGTTGAACGTTCTGAATTTTGTCAGGTTTTAACTCTTACAGAATTGTTTGCATGCCTTACACCCCCTGCCACCACCCTGTGTGTTTGTGTGAATTTTTGGTAACTCATAAGCAGTATGTTTTCTCTAAGTTGTTTTTGAGCTGTTCTGAAAACATTTCTTAAATTGTTATGCTTAAACTGGTATAGCTTCTTAGCTCTCCACCTTCTTGCTTCCCCTCCTTTTTTATTTTTTATTTTTTTTTTTCCCTCCTAAGATCAGTCATGAGAAGAAAGTGACATGTTAACCTAATTCAGCAAAGCGTTGTCTTGTGCTTGAAGTAGAGTCCCTGCTAATTTTTCTGTTGGACTGTTAGGCTACAATAAGTCTGCATACTCTAGAGATACCTGAGTCAATAAGGTCATTTGCCAAGGACATTTCTAGGTCTAGGGGTGGTTTTGCTTCAGGAAGGCTGCACAGTCTTTTGGCCTTTTCTTAAAGAGTGTTATGTTGTAGCTAGTTCATTTTCTCTGTGGTTCTGTCACTTTTCAATGATGTAAGTGACCTGCAAAGCATATTAATGTAGGTGGTGATTTTGCAGAAAAAAGTCTCAGTCCTAAAAGCAAATGTATGTTACAAGCTTTTAACTTTGTACTGCTTTATCTCAGCCTACAAGTTTTCCTTTCTCTGCAGTTCTCCTCCCCACCCCACCGGAGTGGGAATGCTTGCTGTCTGTTACGTGGCTCAGGCTGATGATTATAGCCAGACAAAATCTTAAAATAGTCATATTACGTTCAAAAGTAACTGAAGAAAATCTGTTGGTATAAGCTGCTGCTGGGTGGAAAAATTATTCTGTTGGTCCATCTTGCAGTGATGTGTTCCCAGGCATTTCTGGCCACGTGTTCTGTGTTGTTACTGGAAGTGTCCAGCAGGCTCTTCAAAGCCACTTGGCTGGCGCAACAACTTTCTGAAAGTTTTCTTGTGATAGAAGGATTGAAATTGTACTCCTAACTATTTTAGTTTTACTGGGAAATGAGCATATTCTTTTGCATACCTGTTGTGTCAGTCATACTTTCAATTTTGCAGGAAAAGAACAGCTGCTCTCCAGGTGAAGAGTCAAATCTACAGGCCTTATTTTCTTTCCAACCTACTTAGTTCCCTGCAACACTGGAAAAGTAATTACAATGTTGCTAACATTTAACCATTTCTTTTTATTAATTCAGGTGTGCTTATACTTAAGAACTTCTCAGCCTTGTAGGTTCACAGGGTTTTACTGTATAAACCAGAGTGGTCAGAACTTGTTAATGGAGTTGGACTTTCTTTCCTGTTAGGTTTGGTATTCACCCTGTGGCTGGCCGTATGCCGGGTCAGCTGAATGTACTCCTAGCAGAAGCTGGTGTTCCCTATGATATTGTACTGGAAATGGATGAGATCAATGAAGACTTCCCAGGTTAGCATGTGAGCTATAAGTTTCCTGTATATTGGATTTGATCTTACCAAGTATTATTTGATTCTGTTTTTACATCACACAAGGATCTTAAAAATAGAAAATTTCAGTCAGGCTGTTCAGTTTCTCTTTGTGCCTGTTGCAATACCACTGTAGAGGAGTAGAGGTCTGTCTCTTTCAATTTGAGTGCTCTCCCAGACTAAGAAGCAGAGAGTACAGACAAGTAAAGCAAAGGGAAATACTGAATGCAGGAGTACAGAAAAGAGCAGATATTGAAGGGAGGTTAACTAGGCCTGTGAAACTTGTTTCCTCCAGAACCCAGAGAACAGTTGTGGGTTTTGTTTTGTTTTTTTAATTGCTTGTAGCTGTGGAATAAATGGCAATTGCTGTGTCTTTATCACTGTTACTGCTCCATACAAGAAAACTACTGTAACTTCTTTTGGTCAGGTATTGTGAATGACTTGTCCCTGTCATGTCTTGCAAACCAGTATAGCATTGTACAGACAACTTTATTTAAAAACCAGAAAGTTAGTGGTAAAAAGGTTTTCAAAAGAATATTGGAAGGAAAAGACAGGCACAAAGAAATTTGAAGGTGATAATACTATGCATGTATGAAACCACAGTTAAATATCAAAGGATTTAACTTTTGTGTGGTGGAGTGGTCTAGCGTGTTCCTTGGAAGGGGGTTGCGGATGTTTGCAGTTTGCTGGAGGGAGTTGGTAGCTCTCTTGGACTCTCACATTTAACTTGCCTGATAAGTTTGTAAAATATTTGTGAATGAACTCCCCATAAATGTTTGTAGAGTGCTTACCATAAGAGGTAGTTCTGCCTCTAAAGATCAGATTTAACACAAAAGTGTATGTCAGCCTCAGTGTTCAGGTTTCAGATAATTTTTTTCATTAGTTTTATTTTCTTTATCTTGCTTCAGAAACTGACTTGGTCCTTGTAATTGGTGCAAATGATACAGTTAATTCAGCGGCTCAGGAAGATCCCAACTCTATCATAGCTGGAATGCCAGTTCTTGAAGTCTGGAAGTCCAAACAGGTGAGATTAACAGAGTTTTGTTAGCATCTACCTTAGGTAGTATACTTAAGAAAACATGGTTTACAGGATAAGGTAACAAAATTCTCCTGCTCTTCCAGTTTCCATGAGAAGTTTTTCTGCAAAGTGTCCAACAAAACAGACAGTACTTTGCAAGTGTTCATGATTTTATAATCATCAGCAGGTGCTTTAGTGAGACTAGTGATGGCTGCAGTAGAAAAGGCCAGTGAAAGTGCTTAAAGAAAATGCGATTAGAATAAATGATGTTCTGCTCACATCTGCAGCCCTGAAGCATTTCTGTACAAGTATCTGCTTGTTTACATTTATAGGAAATTTGATTGACAACTTTAATATTGAGGTAGAAATACAAAAATTAATAATACGAGTGACTAGGCTGAGTAGAGAGCTTAGTCTATCCAGATTGAACTGACAGTTTAGTTACCTCACCGGTTTTGTTCTAAAGCAACATCATCTGATCTAAAGCACATGTACTTGTTTCCTTGATGTGAGACCTTTGATCTCTTGTTCTGAACGCAGTTGTAGCATCAGTTCTTCTGTGGGTTAAGGGTTCAAGTACTCAGAGTCATAGACACATACATTTATCAGTGTGTTCTGCGTAGCTATGTGTTGCAACTTGACAAATAAACAAGTGCATAGTTAAACTTGGTAAAGCTTCAGTTTCACTGCTGAAGGTGGTGTGGTTAACTAATTTAACATTTAATAGGTAAAACTGACTGGAATTTTTTTTTTTTTTTTTTTTTTTTTTTTGATCCCATGTATGAAGTAATATAGAGTAACAGTCTGGAGAAGTATCAGAGAGTGTTTCACCAAGTATTGATGTGAACGCTTATCTGGTCCGGATATCAATTTGTCTGCTATATTAAAATTTGAAATACATTTTTGTAGCAGTGAGCACCCTATTTTGGCCAGGGTAGTCTCTTCCTCTCCTTTTGTTTGTGGAGGTTGCTTTTGTGTTGTCTTTCTTTGAGAGGGGATGGTGGTTGTTTTTTGCTGTTTCAAATGTGAACTCTTTATGTGCAGGTCATTGTAATGAAGAGATCTTTGGGAGTTGGTTATGCAGCAGTGGACAATCCAATCTTCTACAAACCCAATACTGCCATGTTGTTGGGAGATGCCAAGAAGACTTGTGATGCCCTGCAGGCCAAAGTCAGGGAATCGTATCAAAGCTAAATACTGATTTGTATTCCACTCATGGTTGCGACTATAGTTTTGTCACAGAGATCATGGAAAACAAAAGTTAGAAGAGTCTCTTACTGTCATAATGCAGCCGACATTTGGAGAAGACTGCATTGACTCCTAGGAGATGTAGTTCAGTCAGAGAATGTAGGCTTTTATGAAAAGATGGGCACATTAGCCCTTCAAACTAAATCTCCCATGAGGCAATGCATTACAGAACAAAAATGTGCTTTTTAAGGTTAACATTGACCTGTTATAAGCAAAAAGTTCATCTCTAAGCAGTTGTTGGCTTCTTCCTCCTAACTGTCTGTACTTGTGTTGTGGAAATTCACTAAAAAATACTGTGCCAAAATTGTATTCTGTCTTATCATCAAAGCTGTTCTTTGGCTAGTAAGGACAAAACAACTATTTATTTCATCAAAACTTAAATCAAAATTGCAAACAGATGTGAGCAGATACAAATAGATGCTTATATGATTTGAGCTTCTAAACATAATATGCTGTTAAATCTCTATAGAAAATTTGACCTATTTCTTTTGTGGATTGTATGGATGCTGTGAATCAGGAACAGTTTAGAAAAGTTACTTTTCTTTAAAATACAGTTCCATTTTTTTGTAGTGCCCACTTACATTATGTAAAATGAAACACAGGATTTCAGGGACCTACCAAGTCATCTTCAAGCCTGCCAAGGAAATGTACACTTACTAGCACTGCTTAACTGTTTTAAGCAGCTGCTAAATTCTCCATCTTTTCCAGTTGTTGCCTTTTTAAGTGTCTGAGGAAAAACACGGTCCAGTTCTTCACAGGCAGAACATCTTGCATACCTGATCTGTTCACAGAATTTGGACCACGGTGTTTCAGTTTATGTTCACTTAGACTTTAACTGTATTTGCTACTTTAAAATTTAGTGATGCTTTCTTAATTAACATTTTTGTGATGCTGGAAAAGGCACTTTCAAATATATTTAAGATGCTGGAGTTTATTAGATTTTTTTCTAAATAAATAAGCTATTGTTTGGACAGCACAGAAACATACCAGACTTAAAATCCAGTGTTTTGATTATTTGAATTCTCCCTAATCTAATTAAAAGCACTGTTAAATTCCCATAATAAGCTCAGCAGAGAATTAAATTAAATTATGACATAGATTGCTGTTTTGTTTTTATTATGTTAAGTGTACTTGAGTGGAACTCAAATATTTGCCTAATAAAATGAATTTATCATGTTTCCATAATGATGTAGCAACTGTCCGTGGTGACAAAGGCTAAATAGAAAACGCTGTACTTGTGTTAGAAAGCGTTCTTATCTGGGGATGACAAGCGTTCTTATCTGGGGATGACAAGCGTTCTTATCTGGGGATGACAAGCGTTCTTATTTGGGGATGAAGTAAGTCTTGAAATTAATCAATCATGACTGATAGAACAAACATTTTTTTATTACACCATTTATAGAGACCTCAAAATGTGGTATTTCTACTTAGCTACCTCTGTTTTTATGTGAAGATCACTTAGAACACAGACATTGAAACAGGTAATGCATTAAGAAATGCAACAATGTATGAAAGAAGCTACCCTTTTGCAAATCTTTTATATAATTGAAATAAAAATTATCATGTAAGCATTAATGTGTTGTACACTGCAGGAAAAGACTTAATTAAATTTTATTTTAAGGCATTGCGGCAGCTATATTTGAATGTAGCATGTACGGCCTCTTAATTTCATTGCATTCAACTTTTCTTTTAGATTTGCAAAAGACAGAAGGGAAATGGGAGAAGGAGAAAGACAAGGAAATAATTCTCTACCTGTCTCCCTCCCAACTAAGCAAAAAGGGGATTTGAAGGGATTCAACATCCTGAAGTATTAATTTTGGTCTTCTCAAACTTGAAGTATCTAACTGCATTATGCAATGTCTCTGCTTATAAGTAGCCAATATAAGACTTAGTTTTTCTTAGGGAAAAAAACAAAAAACCAAAAAACAAACACAAAAGCAATGGGGGAGGGAGGTGACATTTTTTTTTCCCTTTGTATTTGGAAAACTATACTGTTATGTTGAATCAGAGGTACCACTGTTATCTTTAAAACTGCTTTACCATGGAACACCAGGTGATTGTTGAAGTGCCAATAAAAAGTCAATTATTTTTCTTTATTGATCACTGTCTCTTTTCTCTCCTGTTGTGTTTCCTGAGCAGGTAAGTAGTCAGATTCTTTCTGGGAGTTACCAGATAAAAATGTCACCAAAAGATGTTGAAATTGAAGAATGTAATGGAAAAGAATCATAGTGAAATAGGCATATTTTTTTTAATTTGGTTCTTTTTCTACTAAATGAGAAGGGTTAGACAACTTCTGAGAGCAGTTGATCTCAGAATATGTGTTGCCTTTTTGATGTTTTGTTTTAGAAAACTGTAAGAACTAACGTCTGAGTACTTAATTTGCTATTGACGGAGGTGTGAGATGAATCCTACCCCATTGAGCCTGATGCCAAGCACAGGTACAGGCTGGGTGGTGA
>JMFS01121437.1:0-18127 GCA_000699545.1 Podiceps cristatus
GGTGGGAGAGGGCCCCGGGCGCTCCTCACAGCCGGGGCGGGCGGCGGGGAAGCGTGGCGTGATCGGGGATCCCGTGACTCCGGGGCAGGCGGTGGCTCCTTCGGGAAACGGCTCCTGCCAGGCGATTCCCAGCCGGCGCATGGCCGGTCTCCGGCTCCACAGTGCTGCTTCTTGCACTGATAGAGATCTCTGGTCCGTTGGGGTGAAGCTCGGCCTGGTACCCGTCTTCTCAACACCCTTCAGACTGGATTCCCTTTATCGCCTTTTCTTGTTGCTGCCTGCTGAAGGAGGAGTTCTGTGTTCCCAGGGGGACCCTGAGCAATGTAGTTCTTAGTTCTTTTTTTGAACCGGTGACTTGATTTAGGTCTCCTCTGCAACGGCTTTTCTAGCCGTGGCAGGTGGCTGTACAAACTTAGATGTGGTGATGGCTGGAGAACCAACAGGATTAGGTTAAGATTGTTGATTCGCTTACGTCTGAGCGGTTAATGAGCAGTTTTCAATGTAAGTATTCCACGTTAAATGTAACTTGTGCAAAATAATTGAACAAATAACAGAATAGTGCACAAAAACTAATGTTAAAGTCCTATATTAGTGGCCTTTATAGCAAGGTTACATATAACTAGATACATAGAGAGCACTTCATTTTATTAACTTCGGTGGGATAGGCAAGTAGAGAACCTCTTGGCTAAATTTTGCTTTGGAATTAAAAGACTTGTCTGCAGGTAGCTGTCAAGCAGCCTGCTGCCTTACATGTTGTTTTCCTTCCTGTTCACAATAATTTACAGCTCTACTAAATAAGCATGTGGTTTTTATTTGTCTTTACTTTTCAAGTGTCATACAACACTGAAGTGTTCAGTGCTTGCTTTTTTTTAGACCAAGGGTGGCTGTGTGTGGCTTGTTTTTTGGGGAAATTTTTTGGTGACTTTTTTAATATCTTACAAGGTAGCAAGCTGTAATGGCAACCGGAGGGAGAGCTATTTCTCAGACATACCCAAAATAAAACCAAAACTTTTTTTTTTTCCCCCCTAGGACTTTTATTTCTAGAGGAGTCTAACTAAAGGCTGGTACAGCTACATCTGTGTTTCAGTGTTGATGTGGAATTTATAATGAACTGTTATTTTCTCTGTCTTCTTTCAGATTGTATGGGGCTGTTTGTTGCCTTAATTTTAATAATGCCTTTTCTGTTAAGTTAAAAATAAGGAGCGTGTAGTAAAAAAAAAAAAAAGCTCTAGCAGTCCTTGTTTTGCTTCTGAGTGCTTGAACAGTTTAAGTTACCTTAAACTGAAAATACGTGAAAAACTTGCAGAGGGTCAAATGAGGTATTTAGATTTCAAGCTGTATTTTATTTTGTGCCATTTTAGTGATAAATCATGAGAAACATCTTTCAGCTCCTTAGGATGGGAATTTTGCATAAATGTTTTACAATGAATATAAACATCCCAGCAAAAAGGCTTGTAAGAATTCCTAAAGTATTTTTTTTAATAATGTTTGTTCTACTTGGTGTTTTGTTTTTGTTTTCATTCTCTACAGAGCAGCCAGTATGTTGGCCTGATAACAGTGTAACCCACTTGATCCCTTAGGGGATGTGACCAAAGGGACCCTTTGGTCACGTAGTTATACTGGGAAGAGTATGAAGGCACAACGTAGCCTGACCTATAGAGGCTGCTATTGCTAAGATTCCCTGGAGCAAAAGGGAGAACTAATGCAAGGGAGAAAGATGAGCACATGTGAGCAGAAGTTACTGCTTTACAAGTTATTGAAATAGTGGAAGCAGTAACAGAGAAGTAGGTTGCAAGGAGAATGTCAGTTAACTCATGAATTGTTAGAAATATTGGACCAAGAGCAACAGCACCTCAGGGTGTGTTGAAGTTGGCTGAAAGTAATAGAATATTTAAGCTGGGAAATGCTCAGCTATGAGCTGCTGAGAAATGTCAACTCTGATTAAATTACAATAAATACTAGTTTGCTCATTCTACTTGAACATGGGGAACGAGATGGAAAGTGAAGGCCGGGTCTCTGCAGGATTAAACTAGCAGAGGTATAAATGTAGGTATTTATACCGACAAGTTTTGCTGATTGAATTTGTGGCTAGATGTAAATTAGAATAAATGAAGTGATTCTGGCAGTAGGTACTGGGATGATTTAATGATCTAGGGGTTTTGCAGACTTAAGGATTTCATCCCTTGGCTGCTGCTTCTTTCATAGTCCTGAGTCATGCTAGGCAACTGTTAGAACTAGAATCCTGAACTATGGAGTTAAAAATAACCTTATAAGGAAACCCCAAAATACAGCTTTTTGGTATACAAATAAGTGGCAACAGCTGTATGTCAGTTCAGTTTGGGTTGTGTTCGTATTACAGATTATTATGAATAAACTCTAGTGATATTCTAGTGTTAGATAAAGCATGTCTAGGCTGCTTGCAAATAGAGGCAATTTTCAGATAACCTGTCGTCAAGTTATTGAAGATTTATCCAACAGAAAACACAAACTACTTTCCCAGGGTAATGGTGAAGTCATAGATAAAGGAAGACTCGCAAGATAATTAGGATCTCAGTAGGTTGAGCCATATGATTGAAGGGCTTCCAGGCTTCTGGAGAACTAGATAGCTGACAAGGGGCCATCAGAAAAGGGGTTTTCCTGATCCACAGCTCTTACGTCAGTACCCCAAAGAGGGGAAGGTCAGTTTGGAGGCTGACTGAGGTCCAAGCTTGTGATATATTCAAAAGTACAAAGCACGTAGCATCTCGACTTTGTATCTGTATGTTCCCCTTTGAATTGAGAGCAAAATCTTTCAAGGTCAAACAGGCTTGTGGCCTCTAAAAAAACATTCTTGTGCCGCTTAATTGACCAGGGTGTAAACCAGTACCTTCTAAATACAAGAACAAGGATTGGCTAAGCAGAGAAAAGGAAGAAAATTTCTGTCCTTTCTTCTCAGGTTTCTGGAGACTTGCAAATCTGCTATAGGTGATAAGTATAACTACTCTGTAGTGATTAAGGGCTGAGACATATAAGAACTCCACAAACAATAAGTGTTGAAAACTACATAGTTTGGGATTCTGCCCCTTCTGCTACAATTCTGATAATTTACGGGACTTTTTTTTTTTTTTTTTCCAGACACTTTACAGAGAAACAATTTATGTCATTTTTTTATGAGCCACTGCAACTTGCAAACCATAGGAAACAACTTTTTTTTTTGTTTGGTTGGTTTTGTTGTGGGTTGTGGTGTTTTTGTTTTTTTTTTTTTTTTTGTTTGTGCTAGCCTGGCAAATACTGTCAATGCTTTGTTAAGAAAAAAAAATCACTAATGGAGTAATCTGTTGTTATTGAAAGGCAAGTGTTCTTGTCAGACAAAATACTCAAAGTGTTGGTGTGCCTTTTTAAACTATTAATGTCTGATACCTGTGGTTTAACAAAATAAGATGGCTTAGCAAAGAAAATGGTGAATAAGCTTCAAAGCTGAAATGGATGCGTTGTATACGTGTAAATCTGAGAATAGATAGGAATTTATGAAACATGGTCAGTGCTACTGTTTGGGCTAGTTATGGAACTGCTAATTATGCTTGTCAGTAATTTTGAGATGAGTGTTTTTTCTTAAATCTGTAACAAAGGTGGCCCCTTTTTTAAAGGAGTCTTGGCTGAAAACGTATTAGGCTGTAAATAAATTTGATTAGTTGGAACAAACTTGAGTCTGCCTTACCTTGGATTATTTTTCCTTCTCTGAGTCAAATGGGTACTCTTTAACAACTTTAACTAAAAGGCAGTGTACCACACACCTTCAAGGAAACATTTGGGTTTAGTCTTGCTTTTATTATGCAGGTGGTTCATCAGTGACCACTGTCTGAAAACAGTGATTGAAATAGATTTTCTTTCCCGTTCCCAAACTAAAAACATGGCTACAAGTGGAGAAACAATACTCTGAAAAAATTTGAAGTGTTCCTTACATCTGTTTCTTCAAGAATACTGAGGGAAGTCAGTGGTGCTATTGCAACAGATCTGGTTTTTGGAGTCTTTGAATTAGAAAAGCGGGGTAAAGGTGAGATTTCAGTTGCTATGTTGGTTGATTGGGGTTTTTTGGCGGGGGGTGGGTGGGTGTTGGTTTTATTTTCTTACGGTTTATGATATGCTGCTGTGTCTGGTATTAGTGTGGTAAAATTGAAACTATAACTTGGTCCAATTACTTGTTTGCTTAACAGTTTAAGTGGGGTTGTAGTTTGCTGACATCATAGATAATGATGCAATTACTGTGTTGGCTAACACTATTTTTCCATAGACAAAACTGAAGTTCAGCACCTGTCTTCAGCTTTCAGTAGTCTGGTATAAGCAGCTCCTTCTTAATCTAATACATGATTTTTATAGTAAAACCAGACAAATTCCTAGCCTAAGTTTATGTGTTGCTGCTATGTTTTTCTAGACCAAGAATCTCACTTTTTTTTTAGTGCTGCCTCAGTACCTAAGTGTTAAAAGAGGGAATTGCATTTAAAAAGGCAGCTATGAAGCTGACAGTCATGGAATTAAGAAAATCTAGATGGATAGGTTGGACACAGCAGTGGTGTTTCTCTAAGCTTTGAGGGGCTGAAATCAAAGATTTTGTAATTCAAACTGTTTGGGTTGTTCTGTGGGTTTTTTGTTGTTGTGTGTGTTTGTTTGTTAGTTTTTAAGTTGCTTAGTGTGTTGTTTTTAGTCTTGCCAGCAAGTGTTTGGACTGCTAATGGAAAAGTTTCAGGCTTGTAATTCAGTTCACTGTTTAAAAGGGAGATTCTGGGTGGCAACAATTATTTTTTTGTATTACGGTATATGATTGTGTTAAAAATGGTATTTAGTAGAAACCATTCCCTGCTTTTAACAAGAATATTGAAGTCATTGGTCTAAGAGCTTGAGTCCTTGTAAGTTGGTAGACACAATTCAGAAATGGTTATCAAAATGGACCAGAGTGGGGCTGCTTTTTATTTACTTGCTCTGACTTTCTTTGAATATTGAAATGATGGAGGAACATGAGGGGAAAATCTTCTCTTTACAGACTCTTCTGTGTACTAGGTTGAGACTACTTTTACATTAAACTAATTGTGCAGCACTGTAAGAAGTAACTGCAACGAATAGTTACCTGTAATTCTGTTGTCTCTTACAGTTCCTGATGTTGGTTAAAACTATCAGATGCACATCGGGAATTAAGTTTTTCGTTTGTTTTCAGATGCTGAATGATGATTTAAACTGAACAATTAAGGTAATAAATCTTCAGAAATACGGTATTAATGTTGATTGTTCCTTCCAAAAACATTGTCAAAAAGCACATTATACAGATAAGTACAAAGTATATAATAGGAGAAATAACATTCATCTCCAAGTGTCTTAAGGATTTTATTGTTATTTCATTTGTTGGAGTGTTAGGACTTCATAACTTAGAAAAAAACTACCAAAATTGAGATGTTTAAAAATCTTATTTAAAGATGTGCGAGTGGAAAAATTGCAGTAGTATACTGTGCTGAAAACTACCATCCTGGTTCGGCAGATCCTCTAAATCACATCGTCAGCTGGGCCACAGATGAGTCCCTTATATAGTCAGAAAAACTGTAACTGTATAGTCTTTGCTGCTTCCAAACAAAAATGCTTCTTGAGGTCTTTAAATGTGCTGCTTTGCTGCTTCAGATCTATCTTGTAAGCATGTATTTAAATGACTGAAGATATATTCCATTTATTTTGGATTAAAAATGTTACAAAAACATAAGCTCCTAGCTGAGCTTGACAGAATGTCCTGAAAAGTGACATTGCCTGCAACATCACATTGAGATATTTGCTTATAACTATTATTAAAGATGCTTCTAATGGTTTGTGGCTGGGTTATAATTGCCTAGTAAAAGCATTTTTATGGTCATCATACTCCTAGACATCACTGTAATGGCCCATGTAGTTGGAATTGTGAAAATTAACTTCTCGGGTTCTAGATGCACAGAAGTACTAGATACTGAGTTTCCTTACTTGTATTTTGTTTAAAATGTGGCTTCATGGACAATTTCATGGTAATAACTACAGCTCTTCAAACTGTAGAAGCTAAAGAAACAAGTGCACAGTACCAGTCAGAACTAAAGTCAGTTATTTATTCACATTATGTCTTTTAGGGAACTTGTGATTTCAGTAGGACAGAAAAAAAAAAAATATGTAAGATCCTCTTATCTAATGGTGCAGCTCAGATAACTTATTCGTTAACCAACAGTAGAAATTAGGGAGATACATGAAGACACTGGACCATTTTAAAGATTTCATCATGAACCTGGAACTCATATTCAGGTACTCCAGTGACTCTAATAAGGCTCTTCACATACATAAAAATGTACATGTTCGTATCCTGAGCCATAGCAGTTACCCAATAGCTCTCTGAAAGGTAAATGAACATTCCACTTCTAGCGCTCAAGCAGTTTTAACATTGTTGTGATACAAACCTGTACAAATTTAATGAGTTATAAACATTGGTTTTAATTACACAGTATGAATGAATAAAATTACTTGCTCTGAAAAATATTTTAATGGAAGCAGTCACTGTTCCTTGTATTTTGAAATTTCTTTGTGTTGATGCTTAAGCTGCTCCTTTCTTACTATAGATTGTGTCTAACAAATAAACATTCAAAGATGTTAAGTTAGAGATGAAAAAATTCCTGAAATGTCTCGCTTCTAATGTAGGCTTTGATTCTAAGGCAGTACAGTCATATGACTCTCATGCCAGCTTGTATCAGGTATTAATCCCATAACCATACTCTGCGGGTGATGTATATGCCAGTAACGCTAATTACAACTAGCAGGACTGCATTCCTTCCTTCAGAGGAGGAGGCAGACTAGGCAACTTATGACCTGTTTCCATTTTAAATAGATGCTGTTTTTAGAGAAGCCTTTTTTGGCTGAATTACTTTGAGCTGTTTTAGTATTGGGCAGGCATAGGAACAGCAGTTCTCCTCATACAGAAGGCTCTTTACAATGAAACTTTACCCCCAAGCAATTAAAACACTGTTTTACAGTATTAGATTACATTACTGTAACAAGGGCAAAGCTTGGGCTGGTACAAAACACTAATGAGCTAACTAACTTAGCGTTAAATGAATTTATTTATTTATTTAAAGTCTGACAGTAAAAAAGCTTCGTTGGTGCCACTGATTCATCATCCCTGTGCTGGCAGCCAGACTGTTCACTAGCACTTCCAGGCTTGCTGACAGTTCTCCCATGGGAAGTTGACACCTACTAACTGATCTGTCAGTGTAGGCTTGGCCCAAGTATTTGGCATCTTGAGTACCATTTGAAGAAGCAACAGTGAATTTGCTTTTGTAGTGGTTGTAATAGTATTCCATTTATCGTGGCTGTTCTGCAAGGAGTAAACTGTGAAGTACTGAATGTTTGTGTACCATTACCTAGTCACCTGACTTTTAAAATAAAATTACAGAATCTGCATTTGTTCGATAGATAACTGTTCACTGTGGGTTGACTTAAAATTCCTTGTGTGGTGGCAATTTTGGGTGAAGTGCAGCAGCTCTTCCAGTATAACAGATAGTGTCGTGCTTTATTCCTAAAGCTTTCTCTTTACTTTTGCATATTAAAATGTAACTTTGCTAGTGAAATACGGCACCGAAGTGACTAGTTCAAGGCGTGTGCTGTATAAAATTCTCTTACTCTGCTTTCTTCCATGCACCTTTTTCGGTGAATAAATGAATTGTTGCACTCATCGAATGTGATGCAAAACCCCTTCTGCACCCCTCTTTAAGGCTTTGGGGGTTTTAAGTGACAGATCAATAACTGATGCAGTGTATTGCTGAGATTGCCATACAGGCTGCAGTCTGTGGAGGAAACACCTCTTAAACATGTGGTGTTTTTGAGTGCATATTCTTACTATGAGTATCTACACTTTACCTATTTAGCATTGTCCTCTTGCTTTTTTATGTGAAACCTGATATTGGTGAACTTCAACGCTTTCTAGATAGTTATGTGCGTATCACTTTCTGCTTACAACTCTTTTCTTTTTAATGATTTTCATAATCTTTACAGGTCTAGGAAACCAGGAGGATCTATTCCCATAACAATGGCAGTAAAATCATCGCTCCTTAAAGTAATACTGCTCGGAGATGGTGGAGTTGGGAAGAGTTCCCTTATGAACAGATACGTCACCAACAAGTTCGATGCACAGCTGTTTCATACAATAGGTGTGGAGTTCTTAAATAAAGAGTTGGAAGTCGATGGACATTTTGTTACGATGCAGATATGGGACACGGCAGGTCAGGAACGGTTTAGGAGCTTGCGGACTCCTTTCTATAGAGGTTCTGACTGTTGCCTGCTAACCTTCAGTGTGGATGACTCTCAAAGCTTCCAAAACTTAAGCAACTGGAAGAAAGAATTCATTTATTATGCAGATGTCAAGGAGCCTGAAAGCTTTCCATTTGTGATACTGGGTAACAAGGTTGATATCGATGAAAGGCAAGTGTCTACAGAAGAAGCCCAAGACTGGTGCAGGAATAATGGCAACCATCCCTATTTTGAAACCAGTGCAAAAGATGCCACTAATGTTGCAGCAGCCTTTGAAGAAGCCGTTAGAAGAGTTCTAGCCTCTGAAGACAGATCAGACCACTTTATTCAAACAGATACAGTAAACCTTAATCGGAAACCGAAACCTAGTTCATCTTGTTGTTGACTTAATTTGGGGTTTTTTTGCCAAATTATTTTTGACTAGCTTGCTCTATAATAGGATCAGGAAGGTGTACTAGATAAAATAACAAATGGGTTCCACTCTAATATTAGTAATATTCTGCTGCTTTCCTGTGGGGGAGCAAAAGAAAAACTTCCATTCATGAGTGACCCGTTATTGAATTAGTGACACTTTCTGTTTAGGAAGGTGTCAAGTAATAACATTAATATAAGAATGTAATTTGCCAACTTTATTCAAATGATAAATACTTTGAATTTAATTAAAACTTGAAAGTTCTAGAAGCACTACTTTGGAGAAACTGTTCTGGAATTGAGGCACAAAGATACTTTTATATGTGTATATTTTTATGAAATCAGCATTCCATTTTTGTTTCACTAGAAGTCAATTTCTTAACAATTCTAGATATTAAACTTAAGTCTCACTACATTCCCTTTGCTGTGAGTGGTACTTCATCTCTAATGTGTTACTCTAAGTTAATACAGATTACCTTCAGGTCTTCTCTAACTGCCTAATGTTGCTACAATTTGTGTAGGTTTTTAAGTAGGAAATAAATTTCCTACGTATTTAATGTCCATTTTCCTTTCATGTACTATTCTAATGCTGTACAAATTTTTCCAGCTGTTTAATGGAAGATACTGAAGACTTTTAAGTTAATACATGTCTTTGCCTTAAGTCTCATTCTAGCATGTTTCTGATCACTAAGGTAAAAAAAAAAAAAATCTGATTAACTGAAGTATAACCATTTTTAGTTATGAAAAAGACACGCTTTATTCAGTCAGCTTTAATAGCACTTGAAGGGATCCACATTATGACAAATTTGTAAGAGAACTTCTAGAATACAGCCTTAAAGTTCCAAACTTCTTGTTCCTGTTAACCTGAGCTATGAATGTGTTTACCAGTAATCTCTGCACTGTGAAACTAAGGACTGGCAATACGTAGAGAACTCAGGAAGCTCTTGAATTACAGTAGATTGTGACAGCTTTCAGCCCTAGTACAAGTAAATACCTACAGCTGGTGTTTGAGCTGAATTTGATCCTTATTTAATTTGCTATTTTAGGATATGGACATAGACGTTTAAGAAAATGCCTTTTATATTACTGTACTCATTACATGATGATGAACAGAAGCAAATTCTGTATTTAATGGACAGTCTTTCTGCAGTAATGCAGATGAAACCACAAAAGGTGTATTTCAGGGTCTCCACTGCAGTTAAATGGGAGAATACTTGTATGAGAAGTTGTTGAATGTTGGCTGTCAGAGTACCCACTGTCCCGTAACAGCAAACTTGATATTTACACTGCTACCCTATTGCTTCAATGTGTAATCTGACTGCTAACCGGCATGCACGTACACACGTTGTGGACTTCAAAAGGAAGCCTGAGGCCTGTAGGACAGGCTGTTACTCTCTAGACTACACAGGCTCTGCTTTCTGTACAGCAACATTTTTGTTCCAACAGAAGAGTCTTTCTTCAGAGTACAGTAACCGCGAGAGTTTTCTCTTAACGTATCTGTTCAGTCTGTACCAGGTGAATTATTTGGAAGTAAAGCTTGCAAAACAAACTCTTCTTGTCGCTCTTAATACACTTTTGTGAATGTACTGTATTCTTGCTTGAACCTGCCCAGGACAACTTCACTCCACAGATCTGCTGCTCCCGCTTAAAAGTGACATCTTTTTACCTTTTGTACATTCTGAAGTCTAATTCAGTTTTACAGTCTTGCATATACAGCAACAGAACTGTGTTTTGACCTTCAATCACCTAACAGCTAAATATAGGTTGAGATGCTACTTCTGTTACGTTTAATTTCTGGTCAAAGAATGAAAAGACCTGTGAAGAAAATCTTAGCTGAATTCCTCTTAAGCTGAGAGAGCAAAAAGCTTTAAAAATGAAGATTGCTTGTGTTGGGGGCTACTAAGCTAGTGACATAAAATTGTCATAAAACTATGACCTTACTATTTAAAGCTTCCCTTAATGCTCATTTTAGCAGAGGTTAAGGTTGAAACAAAACAGGAGATAAAGTTACTATGACTAGAGTTCTATGGATATGATTCAATAAGATTGCTAAAAGGAAACAAGGATGAGAACCATTGTGGTCTTTCTTATGCCTAAGCACCCACCTGTCCCCTTTCCATACAACTTCATGGTTACCAAGCCTCCAGCTGAGAAGTAGGTTTAATAAAGTTAAATGAAATTAAATAAAATAGAACTGTATTACTTGTGCCTTGGGAATTACTGTACCACAACTACATATAATCACTAGAGAGGCTAGTAAAGATAAAAGGTGTGTGTGTGTGTGATGCTATAGTGAATAAGACAGTATAGGAATTATGTTGAGGTGTGGGTTTGGTCTCAGAGAGAGGCTATCAAGTACTTGAAAGAAGCAAAGGTCCCATGACAAGCAGATGTAGATGATGGGTACCCCCCCCCCCCCAAAAAAAAAGGCTTGATAACAAACAGGCATTTCTGTAGGATCTCTTATTCCCTGTGGAGGTAAGGTAGGCACTTGTGGCCCATGTTTCAATTCACTGATTCACTTCAAGCCCTAATGTACCTCAATGTTAGCGGGTCCTGCTGGCATTCTATAGAGTCACAAAGTATTCATGCAATATATATGCAAAGTTCCAGGTGTCCTTTAAAAGGAGGATCAAAAAATACTGTCATGGCAAACGGGAGGAATTGGTGAAAGCTGTGCCTATTAGAACAGAGAGGAAAAGGGGAAGGGGCAGAAGAAACGAGCTAGGACAGCTAACAGCTCATCTCGCAGCAAGGCTTACAGAGGCTTAGCATAAGGCTCCTGCCAGAACCAGGCTGCTTGCTTTAACAGTTGCTCCACACATCAAACAAATCTTACTTTAAGCCCCCTCATATGATGGGTTACCTAAACAGTAACAGAACCTTGCAGAAAGTTGAGTCTAAGTTGCATTTCCAGCCTAGATTTATTAAGGCTGGTTCACGTTCTCAGCTTGTGCTAATGTTCTCATTTCCTTATGCTCGACTGTTGTACCATCTAGGGTAATTCTGGCCCCTTTAACTTTTTTGTTGCTTTTATTGCACAGTACATAGCCACAGTCCAGTCCTTCAGCTGGGTGTAAAAAGTCACCAGCCAAAGTACAAACAAACATTCCTCTGTACACAGGGAAATCACAGGAACCCAGCAAAGGCCCTTCAGAATTCTGTCATGAGACAATGTTCCTCACCCCAAACTCTCATGATTAGTGTAGGGAGTTAAACAGAATTCTCCCTTTCCTCTGGCTAGTAACAGCCTGTTTTCATAAAGCCTAGATGGACCTCTGAGACTGCATTTCCCATTTACAGCTCCTGTATTCATAAGAGAAGGGGAAAGATGTACAAGGGGCATGAGAACAGGCACCATTTGGCTAACTGCATTCCGAGATCAGGCAAGAGAAAACACTTTCACTTCACGTCACTTCCTACTACTGTGTGCTGGCAGAAAAGAGTACAATTATCAAAAAAACCCCAGTTTCTAAAAGTGGAAACTTGGCACTGATTGTCTACCTTTGCCAAAGCTATTTATTTATTTAACATAAGTATTTCCTCAGTGAATCTTAACCATTAGTGTTTTTCCAACTACAGTGCTACTGGGGAGGAGGCAGAAAATGGCGTAATAGCTCCAACTTAACAGCCTCTTATCATATAAGGAATAAGAACGCTTTACCTCAAGTGTGTTTCTGTTCCTTTCATGTATATAGGAAAAAAAAGAGAACAAAAATCAGTTGATTTACATAAGATTACATCAAAATGCTGTACAATGCAGTTTTTATGAAATAATACTGCAAAGACAAGTATTACTATCATCACAGTTTTCTCCCAAACCATTTCAAGTATATTCAACAGGCATCCATACCGCATCATTCCATGTTTTATTTAAGGTAACTATTGCAACCTTTAGATTATGTTCTTTTTCTCATGGAACGTTTTACAGTGACAGTTTAGCAGTACGTGTAAATTACAAAGAAACAATGACCGACTATACATGTAAAGCACATACAGATGTGGTCCCTTTAATTATACAGACTACACAAAATGTACTTCTTGGAACAGCATGCCACTTCCTTTGGAAATTTTCAGACATTTAAAAGAAAAGTCCAAGAAGAAAGCTTATACAGGTTTGCTGTGAAAGGAAACGGCCTACTAAAAAGGTACATATATGCCAAATGACAAAAATTACTGTTTTGGAATGATGGTAAGTGTTGCAAAAGGTTCCCTAACCACATTTTACAATGGAACAGTAGCCACACAGGCCAAATAATGCCTCTCTGAAACCTCAACAAAGAGAGTTTCATGGTTCAAGGATCCTACTCTAAATATACCTCCAAAGAGAAGATTATTTGCACATGCAAAGATAATGGAAAGGAGTCGGTTTAAACACCTAAATTTAGGGGTTTTTTTCCATGTGGGAACTAGAATTAAAGTCAGGGCAAACAGCTGTTCTGGTCTACTTTATTCATTTAATTGATGCAACACTGCAGCTAAACACCTACTGCACTAAACATTGCTAAATTTGAAATTTTAAGCTTTAAAGCTTTTAAGATTTTTTTCGCAAAACTTCTTGAAATACTGAAGACAGAGCTTTGCCAGTATACTTTTCTTTTTATTGAGCACTTTATAATACATACATTACAATATAAATATAGACCTTACTCAATACCACAGAGTAAGCTTAGTCTGGTTAGTCTGCAGAGTAAGTTCTCTAGCAAAGGGCTGTAAGTGGAAAAGTTTCTAATGAAATGAACCACTTAGGCCAAACAGTCAAGAATTCCCTTTTGCTCATATTAAATCACATGACTGGAGATGTCTTTTGCATTTAGAACTGATTTCCTCCCACCCTGTATAACAGGCTTGTATTCTGCATGCCCATCAGCACCCACATGTCTCAGTTCCTATTCAGCCCCTGACATTTTTAAACTTGGTTTTCATAGCCCATAAAAGGAAACTTCTTAATATACATTTTAAGCAGAGAAGCTTGGCTGTTCTTAACTGTATCGGAGGGGAAAAAAAAAAAAAAGAAAAAAGTGTCTTCAGCATCCAATTTGTCAATCTTCAGAAGATGAATATCAAACATGCTGAGAACTAACCAGAAGAACTACAGTTCAAATAATCAGGTAAGTATGGAAAAAGCATTCACTCAGGAAATTTATTTATTCAGCTTAAAAGGTGTTTCTTCCCAAGGAACTGTACTTTCCTTTCAAAGGCACTGGATCGAATAGGAGAATTGAGTTCATAAAATGGATTCATTGCAAACTGAGGAAAGGAGAAAAACTCATCAATAAGCACAATGCACAACACTGGGAAATGTTACTTCAGACAACTATTGGTTTTCAGCCTGTTTAGTGCCACTTAAAAGCACGGAGCTCCTGAACAGTCACTTGCTTTCCAGGCCCTCACATTCTCCCCATGTTTGTGCACAGCCATCCCTTAATGCCAGCTCCTCGGAACAAATCCGTCATGACACTGGTGGAAATTTCTGGTTTGGAAATGAGCGTCAGCTGATGCCTGGCAGAGGCCGAGGTGGCCATCTCCCAGTCAGTGCTTGCCATTGCCCCCTCCAGCAGAAGTACCGCCAGACCACAGGCTGAGACGCGCGTGCTGAGTGCGGACCGCTGTAGAGGCTGCTGTAGAACAGACCTTTGCTCTCATTATCACCATTAATGACTCAATACTGCCCCAAAATCACTGGGCTAAAGTGAAGAATAAAGTCTGGAAGAGCACAGTTTATAACAATTTAGAGCAATCTGTTTTGTTTAATGGAAAATACAGCCTTTACGTCACACGTTTTCAACTCTGGCTAACGTGGACTGCAGGGGTGCTTCTCCTCTTACACTGGGCCCCCCAAGAAAACACGCTAATCCAGGCACGTCTGAGCATGACAGCAGAACACATGCAAAAGTACTGCAGAGAGGCTGTAACAAGTGGGTTCTTACCTTTATATACAAGTCATACACATCATTAAAGAAGTTCTTAATTCCGTCTTCTTGCCTTACATCGTGAAGCATTATAAATCTCATATGTAAAGCAATTAAGGAAAATTTAACAGTGACATTTAACATATCCCGAGATAAGCATTTACACCTAATTCTGCATACACTTAAAATGTTTAGCTGTACATGAAATAGCAGTGAGTCTATAGGAGGAAGCATTTAAAGAAGTAACGAAACCAGTGAAATTTATAAAGCGTTACGTTTATATTTAAAAATTCCCCTACTTGAAAACAATCACCTCTCCATCCACAGTTGTTCTTTTTAAAGCTAAACAGTTCTGAATGTGGATGACACGCTCAGCACCTTTGCCACATACCCCTGGAGTTAAAATGACGTTCACTGTTACTTGCTACGTGTAACTAATGTTTCACAACAAACACGTCTAGCACTATCGGTATAAAATCAAGCCTTGTCACTGCATTTTCAAGATGGGTGTGACCGACACCAAGCGAGCGTATCCCTGCTTCTCCTCTCTAGCACTACCAAAGGGATGGGAACAAAGAACCACACAAGCTTGCTCAGACCCTCTCATACCTCTTTCCTCTACTCCATCTAAGTGCCACATCTCGTTAGGCTATTTCAGCTCCTCCAAAAGGAAAAATCCACCTTTCCAATTGGCCCCAGTTTTAAACAACGGCTCTGCCTCCCGACTTACTTCATCCTGAAGCTGGTGACTCACTCTAACCAATAATAGTGGTGAATAGCCAGAGAATCTGTTCTAAACTCATTTTATCTAACTCATCCCTTTCTGGCAAAAGGCTTTTCTTATATAAGGTAAGAGAAGAGGGAAGGATATGTCCAGCTGTGACAAAAGCAGAAACAAACCATTCGTTAAACTTGTCCACAGTCTTCAGATACATGTTGTTAGAAAGCCACATGTTCTCATCTACTAGGTCAAGAGCAGCATGGGCAATGAACTGGTTGAGATGGCGATGATCATCCTAATGTATTTCCAGAAGACAGAGGATTAGTAATTTAGTGAAAGGAGTGAAATATAAACAATAATTTGCTCAAGTTGCTAAACAACTACTGCTCAAGTTACATAAAGTTATATATACCCTTCTTTTCTGCCGCACACATGCCATCCTGTAATTAAATGAAACTAGTATATATTGTCATGATACTTGGTTTCAAGGGAGAAAAAAAGATTATAATAAAAAGGTCATCAAAAAAACAGTCTTGAGAGCAGCAAAACCAATAAAGCCTACATTTGTAGCTCAGGAATGAATTTGAACGTGAATTCTTTTGCTTACCAGTGGGTAATCTGCCACTGCAAACTTATTCCACAACAGGCCCTGATAAAAGTCTTTTTCTCTGCTTTCCAGTCACCTGTTTTTGTGAAATTTACAGCAAGTTATCATTTCTGGACCATAACATCTCTGTCAAATTTTGCAGAAATTGAACAATACGTTACAATGTGTAGAAGCTGGGGGACAGATGAGGAAAGCAGAGCGATACAGAAGACAGAGATACCGATAACATTATCACCTAAAGATTCTGGGTTTTCAGGTTATTTGCCTCGAAACACAGGATCATTTTATTGGTTTTGGGGTTTGCTTTTTCCTAAGAGTCTAATGCAGAAAAACACTCTGTAGCTAGTATTAAATATATGCTTGCAGATGTAAATTCCTATAATGAACACAAATGGCCTTCATAAGAATGATCACAGCGTTCGGCCCTAACACCACAAGAGCTGTGTAGGCAGAGCACCATTTACTTTATACATGAACTTGAACACCAGAGGACATCTGCCAAGAAGAAACACAGGACTAAACCATACTGTAAGCTTCTACTAGACTGGAAAATTAAGTAGTCTTGCACTGTTTGTCATAATACGGAGATGCTATTAACGCGACTCTCAGACCTCTCAGTGTACTATGTTTTTCCCCCAAATTAGGTTTGGCTCAGGGCCAAACAGCTTTGCAAGTTCTATTAAGCCATCTGAGGAAGAGACTTAAGTAGCGAAGTTCAAGGGGCAAAAGCTTGTGCTGATTTACCACGTACATTATGCAAACCACTTACTTCAGGCGGCTGTGCATCTGCACTGACTCCACTCTTAAATGGCGTGTCTCAGAAACAGGACTGATAGTTGCCAAAACATATCAATGTCTACTAGTTCTCCTTCAGTGCACATCAAGTTCTCTCTTAGGAGAGAATTTAGTATTTCAAGCTCAGTCAGAAGAGAAGCTTACCCGAGCCCAGTTATTTCCGTTTGTAGAACTCAGAAGACAAATTTTTCCACTACCTGACACATCCTCATACTCACTAAGTCTAGTCCGGTTAGCCTTATTTATGATCTTTTACAGGGCACTAGTGCAAAATACAGATAATGACGTGCCGTTCAAATCGGTGACAGCACATGCTTCCATTTTTGAACACACTTCTACTCTGAAGTCTATTTTTTCTTTGGTGCAATATCACAACGGATAGATCTGTTCTTTTCCCACTGGAAACACTACTTACTGAGTAGTCTTATATTTATCAAATTTTGAAACCCATACTTATCAATACAAGTCTGATACCTTTCTTACTCAAAAGCAAATATGACTACTAATGATTTTTTATAGCATAAAAAAATAAAGGATTGAATAGAGCTTTCAAATTATGTTCCTTACTTTACCTTATTACTGTATACAGATGCCTTAAAATAGTGAAAGAGAATAAGTAGTACTAAATAATGAACAGTTATTATAAAAGCTCCACATGCTAAAAGCAATAACCAAAGCATGACTAGCATATACATTCTTCACCATACAGCATCAAATATTTAAGAACTAGTTGATCTGGCCAAGAAGTTTTAAGAGACTCAAGAATTCCAGAGTGCAAAGTTTCTTAAAAAAAAAAAAAAAAAAAGAAAGAAAAAGAAAAGAAAAAGAAGACTGGATACTACTACTTTTACCAACATGCTGGTCATGCTTTTAATACACTGTAAAAATATCAAATAAAATGCACCATAACTACATCATAGGAGTATCACATGGGAAAAAAACACACCTTGGACTCTACTTTCCCAGGAGGCAGAAATTCCATTTCAAATATGGGATTATCATGATGACCAACTATCACAAAGTAGAAACTTCCCGACATTCTTCAATGTAGTGCTCCTTACAAGAAAAGACAGATATGTTTTGCTGATGAGTGTACATACAAACCCTTAATTCACCTGAAAACGCTCCTAAAATTCAGCCAACATGCTTCCTATTCATATCATATTTACCATAGGCTAAAGAGAGACAAACACTTTCTTAGTTATGCACATTTATACTACTAATAAAAAAATAAAAAAAGGAAAAAAAACCCCAATCAACCCAAAACAAACCACCACCGCCAAAAACCCCCAACCACCCCAAAACAACCCCCCCCCGCCACCACAGAAAGTGGAACATAGCCCGAAAGCAAATCTAGTTCCTGCTACCTAAAGACTCTGAGTCTACAACTGACTGACGGTTTAT
>KL285420.1:0-11095 GCA_000699545.1 Podiceps cristatus
CTGCGTGGTCCTGTTACCATTCGGGGTTAAATCATGACAAGGGGGAATGAATATTCCCTATCAAATTCTTCTGGATTATCTAACTGACCAAGTAAGAAAATAAGACTAATAAGTACAGAAAGTGTCTAAAGGCACACTATTTTTCTGTTTACACTTGTGTATCTATAGCAGTTTTGATTGTACTGGAGATGTGAATAAGAAGACTTTTTGTCAGTGATGGTCTTAATACTTGACATAGATCTGTAATCTGATTAAATAGAGCCACTAATTTTAGGCAGCCAGCAAATCCAGAAGAATGTGTTAATCTCATAGCCATATAAATCATATAAAAAGTGAATCATTTGTTGAAATAAGATAGAAAAAAATAAATTAGATGCCATCTTCTGAAGCAGCTTACTGCTTTTAAGCTCAGATACTGGCTAAACTCCATTTAATATTTGATACATTGCAATCTGACAGTAGATGTTAAACTTGTGTAAAAATATACCCATTAAAGGAATTGTTATTCCCTATTGCATGTTTCTCACCCTTTTCAGATGCTGAGCTGTTCTTTTTGCTGATGTAACTCAAATACATATATAACATGATTTAAGCTATCAGAGATTCAGTTTTGTTCTCTCTCTGACTTGAAGAGTTTGCTTGCAAAGGTCGTTTGTAAGTGACTGTTGTATGTAAACGTGTTGCCACATACCATCTAACACTTGCCATGCTGAATGCGAAAATCTAACAGTAGTTATTCCTACTATTAATTGAACTACTGAGGCATAACAAAAAGGAAAGAAATAATCATAACATCAATAGTAAAAGATAAGGGGTTTACTTTGAAAGGTAAATTACATGCCAGAGAACAAACGCTTTAGCTACTATTGTTTGGATCACAGCAATAGAACGTTTATGTGACAAGTGACCTCTGGTGTGTACACTCATGCATGTGATTTAATTCTGATGCTATAAGCTGTCAGAGTACACTTGCAGAGTGGGAGTCTCAGCTAAGACCAAACTCTTGCCTCTCTGAGCTGGCAATATAGGGGTGGTCACTCTGCTCTACTTAAAGTTGGCAGAGGACAAGCTTTGGAGTATAGTATGTTGCTTAATTTAGCTTTCATAAATTGATCGTGAATAGGCTTAGTCTATCAATATAGTTGGGAACAAAATATAAAGCAGAAATGTGTCCTCACCATTACAGGCTAGCTTAGCTGTCTTCTCACAAAGCCATGAAACAAACAAAACAGCTCTTTTTTTGTTATGTATTGATGTTCCTTTTCTGCTTTTTAATATTTGTTATAGCTATTTAATCCAGAACTTCTGGGGAATGATTAGGTCCACTTTTCTGTCAGTCAGATACAATAAGACAACACTCTGAAAAGCCTGTAGTCCATTACAGGAAAAGCCATTTAATGTGTAAGAGAAAAGATGTAGCAGCAGAGGAATGAAGGATGGACTAGTCCGTGTCAAGAATATGACTGCTTTAGGGAACAGAACTACAGGGTCATCTTCACGTTTTAAATCAATGAGTAACAATCATTAGCTTCACATTTGGTCTGAGGAATCAGTGCTGAACTGATTGAAGCTACATATAGCTGAATTCTAGAATGATTTTTAGCTTTTGTTAGTAAAGTAGTGTTAAGGTTTTTAAAAGAAAACTGTTTTCAAAAAGAAGCTTAAAAAGATAATTTTTTTTTCTCCTCAAAATTATTCTGCCAATGGTGGGTAACTTGAAGGTACAACATGGGGCAAAAAAGAAAATCATTTAACTAGGGTGATTAGGCTTATTTCTGAATCAGGGATGGCAATCTGTAATGCACATGGTTCAAGGTCCTATCCTCTTAAAACTAGTTTTTCTTAATTTAGCTGGTTGCCTAGGAGATAGTAGAGGATTTTGAACCCAAGTAAGTTGAGTGTGTGGGAAGGTAACTGTACATCATATTTATGATCTGGTGTGGAACACCAAACCCTAGATGAAATAGTTTAATGCAAAAATCCTCTTCATAAATAAATTTTATATTGTAAAAGCTACTAATTTGCTACAGATTTCTTTTTTGACTTTAGGTTAAAGGTTACATGAAAGCACAGGTTAAATTGAAGATTTCTGAAGAAACTTTTTTATTTTTTTCTTAATGGAGATGCCTATGAATACCTGCAACTTTGGGATGTATAAGCTGGATTTCTTTCCAAGAAAACTAAACTACAAGCTCCAAGTCGGCATCAAATGCACTTCAGATTCTGGTGGAGTTGTATGTGTCCAACCCAAAAGCTGGTCATTCAAGCAGCTTCAAACAATTTTGCTTATGATCCAGCAGACTAAATCTAGTTGAAAGTGAAAACCTTCGTTCTTCATGCGGTTAACATGTTGAAGTCTCACCACTAAATACTTTGATCTACTAATTAATTACTACTGTGCAATATCATCTGCTGCTGTAGACATCTCTAGTACACAAAAGCCATCTCATTTGTTTTCCTGGTTTAAAGTATGATAGGAGCTCTGCTAAGCCATACTCCTTTTTGCTATTTATGATGTTTGCTATGTTGACACATTAAGTCTAATTTCCTAGAGACGCAATAATAATGATTTACAGGTAAAATATATTTTCCTAAAGGAATTATTCATAGCACTGTTTTTCTGTACTTTTGTGTAAAGTTTTTCCATAATTACTTCATTTCATTTATATATACCAAACTATTGATGACCTCCAGAAGGGTGCCTAGTGAATTCCTGGTAATATACTTTGGGAATATATTTATTTGTGGAAAAGTAGGTTTTGTTTGTGTGTGTGTTTTTTTTTTTTTTTTTTTTTTTTTCCCCCTAGGGGAAAAAAATCCAAAACCCAAAGCACAAAAAATCCCAGAAACCTACAAGTGTGTTCAATTTATGAAACTGATAAAAGAAAAAAATTCTACTGCTGTGTCCTATAGCTCTGTACTTAAACTTCTTAATTCTGTAAAATTGAACTAGCTTTCTGAGCCTTTGGTTAATTCCTACCTAACAGTACTGAGAACAGAGTATCTTCTTTGCCAGAAGTGGCAAAGCTCTTGGAGACTATAGAATTTGAAGTCCTTTCTAACCATATCATCTCATTGTGACAGAATAGCTAACACTTCTGTTACAGATTAGCTGTAGACCACCAGTAATTGAAAAGTTCTCTTATTTCTCCTCTAAAACCTAAATCATGTTTTTTTTTCATTAGTACTTGGTGTTTAAAACCTTTCATTCTGAATGGCAATGCTGGATGTTGTCTACCTAGACTGTAGTGAAGTATTTTACACCATTTCCCACAGCATCCTCCTGGAGAAACTGGCTGCTCATGGCTTGGGCAGGTGTACTCTGCACTCAGTAAAAAACTGTCTGGATGGTCAGGCCCAAAGAGTTGTGGTGACTGGAGATAAATCCAGCTGGTGATCTGTCACAGGCAGTATTCCCGAAGGCTCTGTACTGGGGCCAGTTCTGCTTAATATCTTTATCAATGATCTTGGCGATGAGTTTGAGTGCACCCTCAGTAAGTTTGCAGATGACACCAAATTGGGTGGGAGTGTTGATCTGCTTGAGGGTAGGAAGGCTCTGCAGAGGGGTCCAAACAGGCTGGATCAGTGGGCCAAGGCCAACTGCATGAAGTTCAACAAGACTAAATGCTGGGTCCTGCACTTGGGCCACAACAACCCCAGGCAACGCTACAGGCTTGGGGAGGAGCGGCTGAAAAGCTGCCAGGCAGAAAAAGACCTGGGGGTGCTGGTCAACAGCCGGCTGAACATGAGCCAGCAGAGTGCTCAGGTGGACAAGAAGGTCAACAGCATCCTGGCCTGTATCAGAAATAGTGTGGCCAGAAGGAGTAAGGAAGTAATCATCACCCTGTACTCGGCACTGGTGAGGCTGCACCTCGAGTATTCAGTTTTGGGCCCCTCACTAGAAGAAAGACATTGAGGTGCTGGAATGCATCCAGAGAAGGGCAATGAAACTGGTGAAGGGTCTGGAGAACAAGTCTTATGAGGAGCGGCTGAGGGACTCGGGGTTGTTCAGTCTGGAGAAAAGGAGGCTGAGGGGAAACATTATCGCTCTCTACAACTACCTGCCAGGAGGTTGTAGTGAGGTGGGCGATGGTCTCTTATCCCAAGTAAGAAGAGATAGGACAAGAGAAAATGGCCTCAAATTGCACCAGGGGAGGTTTAGATCACATATTAGGAACATTTATTCACTGAAAGGGTTATCAAGCACTGGAACAGGCTGCCCAGGGAAGTGGTTTAGTTACCATCCCTGGAGGTATTTAAAGGACGCGTAGAAGCGGAGCTTAGGGACATGGTTTAGTGGTGGACTTGGCAGTGATAGGTTAATGGTTGGACTTGATGATCTTAAAGATCTTTTCCTACCTCAACAGTTCTATGATACTATGATCATGATGGTTGTTATCTAAACCTGAATACATGAAAAACTTTGACTTAAGGAAATTGAAAGATACTCTTTTTGAACAAGGCCATCAATGACCAGTATAGGTAGGACCAACCATAAAATATGATATAAAGACATGAGAACTACCTATGCATAGATTTGTTGCTAAAGTCCACATTAGTTACAAAACAAGATTTGTCAAGAGAAGCTGTGTGCCTGATGACTCAGCTGTCTATATCTCAATGAGCTAGAGTATCACAGGATTTCTGGGAGAAAATTCTGTTCATTCTTTGAACATATGCTTGATATAACTGTTCATCACAGAGTGTTCTACCACTTTTGGCAAAGAAAATAAACTTTTCTTAGTGCTGTTAGCTTGGAATGAACAGAAAGCTCAGAGATCTAGCCCAGTTTTGATGAATTAGGAGCCACAACAGTAATCCGTAGCTCATGGATGTTTGCTTTTTTTTTTTTTTTTTTTTTTTTTTTTTTTTTTTTTTCCCCCCGCCCTCAAAACATGGGCTGCATGTCTGCCTTTGGGGGGCTAGTTTAAGATATAGATGTAAGCATTGCTGTACCTAGAGATTGACTCTTAATTCAAATAACATATTTTAAATCCCACCTTTCCATGTATAAAACTGAATCACCTAATGGTCGAAGCATATGAAGAGGAAATTAGCTACTCGATCTAGTTTGAACTAACAACTGCTACAATGAGTTATGGAACTGGAAAATTGGTATTAGAATACTGTAATTAGGTGCTTGATTGTATCTAGCCTTTGTAAACTTTTCCTATATTCTTAAAGTTGCTGATGCTTGGTATATTTTTAGTACTATGGAAGCTGAAGTAGTTGATTGTTATGGATAATCCATCATATTTGTTTTTATCACAAAAAACCAATCAGACCTAGGTTCAAATTACAATAATGAATTTCCCATAAGGAAAGAGCTTTACCCCACTAAAAGACAAGTGCTAATTTTAGTGCCACTAAAAACCAAGTGCTAGCTGCACTAGTTTTACGAATTTCTTAAAGTTACTACTCATATATGAACTTTCATCATTTCCCTAGGAATATATCTTGTTTTCATGATGAAAACTGGCCTATTTAAACCCTCTGTGCTTTAATTTTACTTGTACATGAGAAACTATTTCAGATAAATAGGATAGGAGCTGAAAATCCCTGATGTCACAAAGGAGACAGCCAATCGCTTATCTAGAAAAACAAGCGTCGGTGTATTATTTTCAAGGCAAGACTACCATCTTGTGGCCTTTGTGAACAATGACTAGGCTGAAGGCACAGATTTTGCAGAAAGATACCCACATGGGGAAAGAACACTCACTTCTGCATCTGTTGCTAACAGTATAACTCTTTGCAGGAGCAAAGCTTATATAGCTTTCAACAGAAGTTGTTTTGAATCAAACAACGACTTATTTGAATTTATGTATGACTGGAATAACAGATGCAGAATAATATACAAAAGCACAACACAAATGCTTTGTAGAAATCGGTGCTGCTGGAGATGCGTCCTGTTAAAGGAGAATCACAAACCCCGGAGAATTCTTTATCAACCAGAATGTGCTACAGTCCCTCTGTTTGACATGCATGAGGTAACTGGGTGCTGTATCAAACAGCAATACTGTTTCATACAAATAAGATGCAGGGCAAATATTCAGCTGATTGTCCTCATGAATGCTGAAGTTTGATTGGGATGGACTGTTATGGGTACCTAATGTAGCTAATTTAAATTGTGTACAGCTTGGTTTTACTGCATTTAAGTGCACTTAATGTGATATTGGAATAGAACTTTCATTTAAAGTGGAACTTCTGCCTATGGTATTTCATCTGGACTCTGCTCAGGAGACCTGCCGTCTTATCACAAATGAGATCAAAATTTAGTGTAAATTTGTGAAAGCTGGGAAAAACTGCCTTGGTCATACATAAAAGAGTGCTTAGATTTACCCTTTACAGGGCAGCCAAAGAAACTATTGCTTTGTTAATTAACATTTGCTACTATCTTACAAATTATATGTATACAGTTGATATGGTTTATAGTTATAGTTAAGGAAGTTCACAGATTGTGGAAAAAGGGACTGACCACTTGGGAGGAGTATCAGAATGCTGTCAAAGTAAGCAGGGATACAAGGAGGAAGGCTAAGGCACCCTTTAGATTAAACCTGGCAAGGGATACCAAGGACAACAAGAAGAGCTTCTTCAAGCACATTAGCAGCAAAAGGAAGACTAGGGAAAATTTGGGCCTGCTGCTGAATGAGTAGGGCACCCTGGTGACAGAGATACAGAGAAGGCAGGGCTACTGAATGCCTTCTTTGCTTCAGTCTTTACTGCTAGGGCTGGCCCCCAGGTATCCTAGACTCCAGAGCTAAGAAAAGAAGTCTGGAAAAAGGAAGACTTTCCCATGATTGAGGTGGATCAGGTTAAAGATCTTTTAGCCAAGCTGTACACCCACAAATCCATGGGTCCCGGTGGAATGCACCCATGAGTGCTGAGAGAGCTGGAAGATGTTATTGCCAAGCAACTCTCAATCATCTTTGAAAAGGAGATCAGGAGAAGTGCCTGAGGACTGGAAGAAAGCCAATGTCACTCTAGTCTTCAAAAAAGGCAAGAAGGAAGATCCGGGAACTACTAGCCAGTCAGCCTCACCTCCATCCCTGGAAAGATGATGGAACAGCTTATTCTGGATGCCATCTCCAAGCATGTGGAGGAAAAGAAGGTTATTTAGAACAGTCAACATGGATTCACCTGGGATTAAACCTGGCAAGGGATAACAAGGGCAACAAGAAGGGCTTCTTCAAGTACATTAGCAGCAAAAGGAAGACTAGGGAAATAGTGCTTGACCAATCTGATAGCCTTCTATGATGGCGTGTCTAGCTGGGTGGATGAGGGGAGAGCAGTGGATGTCGTCTACCTTGACTTCAGTAAGGCTTTTGACACCATCTCCCACAACATCCTCCTAAGTAAGATTATGATGTGTGGTGCAAACAAGTGGACGGTGAGGTGAACTGAAATCTAGCTGAACCATGGAGCTCAGAGGGTGGTGATCAATGGTGCGGAGTCTAGTTGGAGGCCTGTAGCTAGTGGTGTTCCCCAGGGGTCAGTTCTGGGTCCAATCTCATTCAATATATTCATCAATGACCTGGATAAAGGGACAGAGTGCTCCCTCAGCAAGTTTGAGGATGACACAAAACTGGGAGGAGTTGGCTGATTCACCTGAAGGCCGTGTTGCGATTCAGTGTGACCTGGACAGGCTCGAGAGCTGGACGGGGAGGAACCAGATGAAGTTTAACGAGGGCAAGTGTAGAGTCTTGCACCTGGGGAGGAACAACCCTGGGCACCAGTACAGGTTAGGGCTTGACTTGCCGGAAAGCATCACAGAGGAAAGGTACCTGAGAGTCCTGGAGGGCAGGGAGCTGTCCATGAGCTGGCCGTGTGCCCTTACGGTCAAAAAGGCCAATGGTAACCTGGGGTCCATACAAAAAACTGGGGTGAGCAGGTTGAGGGATATTATCCTCCCCCTCTACTCTGCCCCTGGTGAGGCCCCATCTGGAGTGCTGTGTCCAGTTCTGGGCTCCCCAGGTCAAGAGAGACAGGGAGCTACTGAAGCGAGGCCAGCAAAGGGCTACTAAGTTGATAAGGGGACTGGAACATCTCTCTTATGAGGACAGGCCGAGAAACCTGGGATTGTTTAGTCTGGAGAAGAGAAGACTGAGAAGGGATCTCACCCTTACTTAAAGATATCTCAAGGGCAGGTGTCAAGAGGATGCGACAAAACTGTTTTCAGTGGTGCTCAACGACACTTCAAGAGGTAACGTGCACCAGCTGGAACACAAGAAGTTCCATCTGAACATAAGAAAAAAACTACTTTCCAGTGAAGGTGACAGAGCCCTGGCACAGGCTGCCCAAAGAGGTGTGGGGTCTCCTTCTCTGGAGATATTCAAACCCTGCCTGGACATGTTCCTGTGCAACCTGCTATAGGTGACCCTGCTCTAGCAGGAGATGGGACTAGATGAGCTCCAGAGGTCCTGCTCACCTGGGCATTTGCTGTAACTTGCTGATGTCCATGTTGGTGCGGTGAGTACTAAAGCAGACTTAATCTTCCTGCTGTGGTCTAACAAATGGTAGAACTGATTTCCTCCACCCTGCTGGCTTGAGTTTGATTAACATCATGGAGAGTGTGGAGTGATGGAACCAGGGTAGGGCACCTGCCTGAGAATGGGGTGGCTTGAAAAAGGTGGTCACAGGCTGTGAGAACCCTCCAATAGCAACTGAAGACTGTAAAATGTCTTGCTAAAAATCTAGATAATGAACATCTATTGCTTTCACATCATTGAATGATTCATTTCATAGTAGAAATCTATCAAGCTGACCAGGCAAATGTTTACATTTTTTTTTAACATATACTTTACCATACAAGAAACAATCAAAAATGGTGTAAAGCTCTTATATATGATCTGGATTCTCATAGGAACACAAACTATTCAAGTTTTGGCTGGTGTTTACACTTTTATTCTAGTCCTCCTTATACTGAGCTATAGAAATAAGGGAAAACTTCCTGGAAAATATTGATTACCAATTTGTTGTGGAATTCTACTTTATTATGTCTTATTTATGAACAGAATTGTTTTCTTTAGTATGACTGTGTATCTGTTTTGACCAAAGATTTTGTTGCTGCTTAGTGCTTGATATGACTGATTGAAAAAACATCTATGGACAGCCTGCTATATATTTCAGTGTCTCTCATTATGACTTAAAAAAAGTAAGGTACTGCATCTTACCAGCAAAAAACAAACGCTATTTTTTTATGAACCTTGAAAAATGCTTCATATAGAACACAAGGGTAGGCAACGTATGTTTATCAGTGTCACTAGAATATAGATGTTAATGAAATATGTAATTACATTGCTAATGATCATTAATTCTTCAAGGAAAATGATTATTTGTGAGAATGTGTTGTCTCATTAGAAATTAGCAAAACAAACTAGTTATAATTGCTGCAAAACTGACAACAAGTTTTCATAATACAGCAGAATCTGGGATTTCATACAAATACCTAACTGCAGTTAGGAAAAAATCATTTGTTTCTATAAGAAAATATGGCTAGTCGTAATTTTTTTGTTAACTACATGATCCCCTTAATATTTGGTGGGGGGGGTTTTTTGAGTTTTATTCTATCTGAAAGATATTGGTTGTCATGAGTCTGTTTTGAGAGTTTTTAATTGTATTTTTTTTTTTTAAATAGGTTAATCTACAACCACCTAAACAAAACCAACCAGAATAATCCAAAGAAAAGCAAGCACTAATTTTCTCCATACACCTTCCATATATGCGTTCACGTGTGTTTTCTCTATAGCTTTTGAACATTGAAATGTAGCTTTTCTCCACTGAAATGCAGAACCTCCCTAGTCTTATATGGTTTCATGTTAAATTCAGTAGTACCTCTTTAACTCAATTTCCTCTACAGACACATAAGAAATGTCTTGGGTTATCAGAAATGCATGACTCTGTGCTTTTTATAGGGATATACCATTTCCAAGCATTTAGATATATAAAGTTGTTTTCAGCTTCTCTGAAGCACCTTTCATTTACCTCAGGGTCTTTGTGTCTTGCAGGAATAGTACCAAGCAATCACTCAAAAATATTTTCTTAGATCTGTGCCAAACAGATCCTATTAAAATAAATAAGTTGCATGTGTTGATCACTCTTCTGGGAGCATGAACTCCAACTGGATAAAAAAAAATGTTTAAAAAGTTATTTAATACATCTAGGTACACAGAAAAGCATAAACCCGAACAACTTCTCAAAGTACAATTTTTGGAAGACGTACACGTTTGACTTGATTATTGGTTGGAATAATTTTCATGTATCCTTCATAAAGCCAGGAAGTCAATGTTACACACTTCGATGTAGATTACAATTGCTGGGAATCATTCATCTGTCTAAAACATTACCCTGTCCAATGAAATGGTTTTATATCACACAATCATAGAATATGTTGGTTGGAAGGGACCTCTGCTGGAAATAGGATCAACTAGAGCAAGTTGCTCAGGACCGTGTTCAGTCCAGTTTTGAACATCTCCAAGGATGGAGACTCCACAACCTCTCTGGGAAACCTGTTACACTGCTTCATCACCCTCACAGTGAAAAGGCTTTTTCTTATGCTTAAATAGAAATGTCTGTATTTCAATTTGTACCCTTTGCCTCTTGGCCTGTCAGTGGGCACCACTGAGAAGAATATTGCTCCATCTTCTTTGCTTGTTCTCAACCAGTGTTTATACACATTGGTAAGATCTCCCTGAGCCTTCTCTTCTCCAGGCTGAACAGTTCCTACTCTCTCAGCCTCTTTTTGTATGACAGGTACTCCAGTCCCTTCATCATTTTTGTGGCCCTGTGCTGGACTTGCTCCAGTAAGTCCATACCTTTCTTATACTAGGGAGCCCAGACCAGGATACAACACTCGAGATGCAGCATCACCAGTACTGAGTTGAGGGGAAAGATCACCTCCCTTGACCTGCTGACAGTGTTCTTCCTAACGCAGCCCATGATGCAGTTGGCCACCTTTGCTGGCTGATAACGTGTTGCTGGCTCATGTTGAACATTTTGTCCACCCTGACCACCAGGCCCTTCTCTGCAGACCTTTCTGCACTAATGACTGGCTTCTGGCTGGATTTTGTGCCACTGATCACAACACTTTGAGTCTAGC